>JAHDVE020002498.1:0-12203 GCA_022606495.2 Halesus radiatus | reverse complement strand
TAATAAAATGTAAACTAAATAAAGCATAAGCAGAGAAAATTAAAGTTATATTAGATAACAAAAATATATTAAAAAATCAAGGAGAATTGATACGATTCATAAGCGACTTTCCGCTAAAGTTATTTTCTTCGGAGCAGACATACTTTTTTTAATGAAGCCAAACAGTACTTTGAAATCCTCCATGCCTATCCTCGGGATCTTGTGCCCCTCAGTATGCAGCATGACTTCAGGGGCGATGTACTTTGCAGTCGCCATCAACGACTCCAAATATATGTAGTCGCTTTTCGAGATAAAGTGAAAAGTAGGGAAGTCCAGGGGATAGATGTTATTAGTTCTCTCAAGAGGATTGGCTTTCATATTAACGCCACAAATTAACACTGCGAATCTGATTTTAAAGGCATGTTTGTGTTTTATGAGACCTTTTTTTATCATCAGAATGATGAGATGAACCATTCCTCCTCCTTGGGAGAAGCCGATCAGTCCGTCCACTGGGCCGAAATCGTCTAAAAGTTTGGTTGCAGTTTCTATTGCTTTTGCGAGCAGCAAATCCTCATCATTAACTCGGAAATCTGACCAGCTATAATGCTTGCCATTGATATATTTATGAACGCTTGGATCGGCGACGAGAGCTGGAGTGACTTCTTTAGGGCCGTCTGGGTAGAAAAGATCGGCGTATGGTGACATCAGTTTGTTTAAATGTCTCATCTGCATCTTCATGAGTTCTCCGTTGGTGCCAAAGCCATGAAGGCAAAGTACTCGGAGCTTTTTAATCTCTTTGACTTCAGGCTGAGGAATAGAAGGAATTGACATAGAGAGTTTCGAAGTATTTAAGCAATGTTGAATAAAAAAATCGATATAATTAATAATAATGGAATTAATATTAAAAATATGTATTAAAAGTTAAGAAGCGAAACAGAAATAACCATATTTCTATCTATTCTTGGTATTGATAAAAACTATGACATCATCATAATATGTTTTATATTTGTATACATATATTTTCTGATAGGATTTAAGTCAACCTTAATTTATAAAATATACCTTTCATCTATTTAGTATCATCCATGTAAAACATACGTTCCACCCACTTACTACACGGGTAATAATTATATCTGAATGACAGCAATAGTCATATACATACGGATAAACATTGTAGATTTATTTTCTAAAAAAACATTATAATTTATGTTTTCTTTTTGTTATCTTCAGTTTCTCCTGAAAATAATAGAAAAATTAACAAGATTTATAAAAATGATTGTTTTTTCCAAAATTTTGAGTAGAACTGTGAGAAACATTAGGTAGAATTAATACCAAGGGCAAAATTTATTTTATCTACATTTCAAAAGGGACAACCTTGAATATGAAATAACAAAGACGACAAAAAAACAGACCTTAAACATCTATAAAATGGTATATCTTGGCCAAAGAACAATTTAACAGACTCGATTTTGCTTTCTTTTTCTCAGTCAATCTTTTAGAATTTTTATCGCTCTTCGTTTTCTTTTCCTTTTTTTTATTACTTACCATTTTCGAAACACAAATAATAAATCAATTCATAAATTATTCTGTTTTATTAAATGTGTATTTTGATTGGAACAAATTTTAATTAATAAATAATAATTAATAATAATAATAAATCTTATAAATCTATAATAATGCTGCCACACGACAAAAAATAAGGAGAATTCCCAGGATTCTACTCCATATTGAACAGCCTCGAGTAATCATCATTCTTTTTCATACTCCTTTTATTAAATCTCACAGTAAGCAACCAATAGAGAAATCCCTCCAAAAGTGGGAAAGCAAAGGTATAATCAATATGCATCCATTATGTATCCACATCTTTTAACAACCGCAGTCCAAAATGGCCATATTAAACGAATAACCGACGACGAGTTACAGTTCCCAGTCTATTAAATAATCGGCATGAACGTCTCCTCGAACTACCTCGCCATCCCGGAAACATAGAAATAAAGTTTGAGAATTAAGATGCCTATACTTGTTCTTCTAATAAAAAATGTAACATCCAAAAATAATAATAAACATATATTTAATGCAACTAATCTTATGAATAATAAAAAAATAGTTGGAAAAATATTTTGCATTCGAAGTACAAGTTCTAGATGACAAGAAGGTGGTTCGAACTTTCAAATCAGCTAATTTTCAGTCAATTACCAGAATCAAGCCTTTCTTCTGTTCGATGCCTCTGAAGCTCGAAGACAGCTGGAACGAGATCCAGTTCAACCTCCAATAGTTTTGCGAGAAAGCATTCGGGTCGAACTACGTCGAGACTGTGAGGCTGAAGATATTCGCAAACTGCAGGATAGCGAGAATATATTTTAATGATAGAGTATATTCAGAGGAATAAATTCCGCCAGAGTACAAACTGTTTTTGCGAGTCAGACCTTACACCTCCACCAATGCAGTGCATCGTTGATTCGTTGATCTAACATATTTTTTAAATAACTCCGATACCTTGACATGTTAGATACAATAGAAATACTCACGATTATTTTAATTATTTTCATACATTTTGTGAACATGAAATATAAATAAATAACTCGTTTGTCTGTAGGTACTTATATGTAATAAAAAAAAAAAAAAAAAAAAAATCTGAATATGCGGGACAATTGTAGCGTAAATTTGAGGCGACGTTGCCATCTTCCATTTCAATTTTCTAAAAAAACAATAAGAATAATAAAAGAGAAAAGTCTTTTTTTTTATGATCCAAAATCCCAAAACTAGGAAATGTATATATATTATCATAAGACATTTATATTGGAGAAGAAAAGAAAGAAAGAAAAAAAAAGATTAATTCGTGATCCTATATACGTCTAATAAATATTAATTTTTAATACTTATATATAAAAAAAACACAAATCAATACAAGAGTGAGAATTATTAAATATAGTGGGGGGACGATATAACAATTTCTTAGCGGTAATCTAATGTCGTTTTTTTAATGATTCGCAAAAATATAACTAAAAAAAAAAATACATTGATTCACTTTTATTATACTTATTATGAGAATACTTAATATAATCTCTCTTATATTTTATCAATAAAAAAAAAGAATGTTTTATTATGTTTTGATCTATAAAATATTTTTATAATAATAATATACTATTTTTTTAAAAATCAAAAACCAAAAAATACTCTTCAATAAATACAGAACAAATTTCAAAAACAGAAATGACAGTCGCTTCCAAAAGATTAATGAAAGATTTTCAAAAAATACAAGCCAGCGATGACCCTGATATTTCTGCCAGTCCTAATGAAACTAACCTGTTCGACTGGACTGCCATCATCGTCGGTCCCAAAGATACGGTCTGGGAAGATGGAGTATTTAATTTGTCCATCAAATTCACAGAGGAATATCCAGCCAAAAGCCCTGAAGTCAAATTTATAACCCCAATATTCCATCCTAACGTCTACGGAAATGGCGATATCTGCCTAGACAGTAAAAAAAAATGAAATTATTTAATCATAATTATTTATTATTATGTTTATAGTATTGAAAACTCAATGGAGTCCCGTATATGATGTATAAGCAATTCTGAGATCGATTCGATCATTGCTTTCCGATCCAAACCCGAATTCTCCTGCCAACCACGTGGCTGCCACGATGTATACTTAAAACAGACAGGAGTATAACCGAAAAGTTAAAGAGGTTGTTGAAAAGTCATGGGAGGAGGAGTGAGCAAAAAATACTTCACAGGAAACTTTCCAAAACAATGAAAAACCCAACATAAAAATATTAAGAAAAGTTAATATTTTCGTTGTTTTTGTTATTTGTTTCTATTTTTTACTTTGTTATATATCTCTATATATTTAAATAATAAATATTTAACTTCAGATTTTAGATTTTAAATTTTATATTTTTTATCTTTAACTTTATTAAAAACAATAACAAATAATAATACCCATCATTTTTTTCATTGATTATTTGCAATATACATTATTCATTTTTTCTTAAATGCTACATAATATCAAATTCGGCATAAATAAGAACTGCTTTTCGTCAGGTACCTCACCCACTTTTTTGGGCCTTCTCCTTCTTGCATAATCTTCAAGAATTTAACTTGAAGCCCAGAAACGTTAAACATTGGAATTTCAAAGTTCAAATTGATCGGACCCGTCTCTTTCTGAGCCTGGGCTACAGAGGCCTGAGGGAGGGACATCTTTGTTGTGAGGCAATTTTCAGTTCCTCCCACCATTTTCTTAATAATCCATTCCACGGTGCGAGTGCTTTCTTTATAGTCTGATTTCTGAGTTCCCGTGTTCTTCAATATCTCAGTCGAGACACTAGTGGTGAATTTTGGGACAATGAATTTTACGATCACAAATGTAGCTGTTATTTATTTTGGGAAAGTTGCTTTTAACTGTCAATTAATTGAATTAGTAAAAAAAATAGGAGAGAAAAGTTTATGTTTGCTGTGCTGTATATGTGTTTTACCTTTATATTGAATTCTAGTTTATATGGACTTGACTATTCAAAATATGCATGCACTCGAAACGGTGCATTGAAGTCAGTAGTGACTCGATAATTCATTACAATAAATTCCCCTTCAGGCGGATTGATCTTCAAAGCTTTGTTCATTTCGAATTATTGGTAGTTGACGCTCTCGTGAAAGTTGCAATCATCAATGACCACTGTGCCTTTTCCTTGCCCAGCGACGACAAGATCTTCGTTGAGCATGAGTTTGAGCTGCGGGTTCCCGTGTAGATAACTCTTCATCTGAATGCACCCATCGATGGACGAGTTGATCACATATCCTGATGCGTTGAACAGCATATTGATTTTCTCGAAAACATCAACAAATATTTCGTTCTATTTGTGCTTACCCACTGCAGCGGTGGAGTTAATGGCTGGTGCGGTGTCGTTACTGGAAAACAGATTCAACGAGCTTAGTTTGCTTATAGTTGACGAATCGCGGACTTGGATAAGCTCGTTGACTATTAATGGTTTAATGTGTTCCGTCGATGTCAATTGGGGCTGTCCAAAATCGATGATTTCATCTATGTTTTAAAAAATTCAAGTAGAGGTAAGGCATTTTTATAGTATAAACAATTAAATATGATTACCTAGAATTTAATAGATGAGGACAAAGTTTTTCCTGACCATCTCCTCTGTTACTGTGCCGAGAAAATCTTTGATAATCACATATACTCGATTAAGCAGTTCCAGAATGTACGAAGGTGATACATTGAATCGACTCGTAGCAACAATATACAAAGCTAAACAAATAGTAATATGATGTATTATTTATTATTAGTTATTGCATTTTTTGTTATTTATTTATTGATTACATGTCTTTTTGAGATATGCAAAGTTTATGCCTTCCAGATTGAAGATCGGGGGTGCATCTCCTTTGTAGAGCTTGACATTTCTGAAGAAGAGCTAGGGAGTGTTTTTTATCAAATCCGAGCGGAAGTCCCTGTTGATAATAGTGTCTCCTCTGGCACTCAATATGAAAATTTGTGATATCATATTAAAAAAAGGATCGGAAAATTAAATAATTATTTTTATGATTTTTCTTATATTTTTATTAGTATTAACTTAGTTTAAATATTTTAATCTTATTATTTTAAAAAGTATTTAATTGCCTTATTATCTATTTTGATCATAAATTAGAGATTATTAATAATTAGGTCTCATGATATGATTACGTAAATAACTATCGCTTGAGTTAAGACATTATATTTATCTTTTTTTTAATACTTAAGGTATAATCTAATTATATGCAAATTGAGGGTAGATCTATTTATTGCTAATCATTACTATGTGTCGAGATTCGATATGTAATCTATTTATATAGCTATATATCTTCTCATTTTCATTCATATTCTCAAAAAAATCAGTTTATTTAGTCATTAGAATGTACAAATATATTTTTATTTCTGAAATAACTATATAGGTCAGTTAATTTTTTTTTTTTTTTTAAATAGTTTTAATTTTAAATATTAATTAGAATAAGAATAAAAAATAAATCACTTGAGTATGTTGTATCATTGATTTTTTGTTGTTGTTGCATAATATTTTTTTTTCTCCAATTTAGCCTATTTGAATCAAATCAAAAACTCTAAAATTTAACAATACAAATAAATAATTATATTTTCAAAATAATTTATTTAGGTCTACGCATTATTTATACATATATTGGAGTTATGAGCAGTAATAATTGAACGCTAATTGTTCATTTTTTTATTATTGTTATGAGTTTAATATTATTAATTTTTTACTGAAATTCTAGAAAAGCAAGAAAGTCACCAAAAAAAACATAAAACTTCTTGCAAAGTTTCATATATAATTTGAAATGGGAAATCGTTTTTGCGATTCTGATACTGTGAATATGACTTCAATAATTGAGACTTCTGTGCCTAAAACAAAGAATTCTTCCGAAGTGTTGACTAATATATGTACATAATCGTCATAAATTAGAAGAAAATCAGTAGCACAAAATACTAATAATTCCGAATAACCCTCCATAGTAAATGCACACCTTACCGAAATACATCCGTTTAAATATGATGAGCGACCTTATGGACTATAAATTTTCTAAAATCCAAGCCCCGTAGAAGACAGGGGAGTGTAACTTCCAGCACTTTTAAATAATTTTAATGGTTAAATCTACAAAGGTTAGTGGAAAAATGAACAATATCATGGAGAAGGAGTTTTGATCTACAAAAATGGAGACTATGTGATAGGAAGTTTCCAAAACGGAAAGCCACATGGTTACTGCAGAGTAATTTTAAGGTCAAAAGGTGTCTATTACGAAGGATCAGTCGTAAATGGATAAGGTGTAGGACAAGGAATTTACGCAGATCCCTAACGAAATTATAAATACCAAGGGTAGTTCAGAAACAACGTTCCCCACGGAGAGGGGAAGTAATACATACGAAATGGAGTTTTTCAGGGTAATTTCAATAAAGGCCACAAAAAACTTGGTAAAATGATAATGCCTTAAATCACGTACATTGGTTCGTTTGTAAATGATTTGTTTGAAGGAGAAGGAAAGCTCACGACAGCAAAGGGCGTCTATGAAGGAGCCTTCTCTAACGGCAAGAAGCATGGGTAGGGCAAATTTACTTGGAATGACGGAGCAATTTATGAAGGTACGTTCATGCATGATATGAAATAAGGAAAAGGTAAGTTTATCTCAAGCGACAAAAAGTAAATCTACTCGGGGATCTGGAAAGGGGGCAAAAGGGCGGCCGATTCAATCTAGACAGACGATATAAAAAATAACAAAGGGAAAAACAAAACTCCCAAGTCATCTAAACAGATTAATACATTTCTCTCTTCTCTCAAATATATTGATTGATTATTAACATAATTTATGTGATTTACTATTTATTTTAAGATTAAATGGAGACTATTTTTTTATTGTATACTTTTGGTAGTTGTTTTTAATGTCAAGCAATAGCTTCGCTAATCTCCCATTAAAATAATTCTTTTTCAGTGCATTTGCTCTCAGTATAACATTGTTTTTTTTATATTTATATAAAATACTACTTTTTTTTTTAATATTATTCTTTTATTATTTTTTTGATCGTCCATGATAATTCATAGTTTTATAAGGGCATTTCAAAAATTATTTAGGATGTAAAAATAATATAATTATATAAAAATATTTCTTAATAATTACTTCATACAATAATAAACACAATGGACAAAGAAAAGTTCGAAGAGGTAATCAATTCAATTCAACCAAATAAAAAAACTCAATGCTTCATATTTCTTCTGTATTTCGCTTATTTAGATTGATATCATTGACATTAAAAAAGTCAAGAAAGCCAAAGCAAAGAAATAAGGTACGCATATTTATTTCTTAACAAAAAATGTGTTGTGTTTTTTTATCGAATTTATCATTATCGACGTACAGATGTTCAAGTTACAGCCTCCAATGAAGTTGACCATCAAGCCCGTTATTAACTGCTTTTGAAGAGAATAACCGAGGCATTGCTCAAGAACAACCCAGTATTGGCTGAAAAAAATAAGATCCTCATCAAGCCTCCGAATCTCCAAAAACTGCCAAAGAAGGTCAACATCACGAACTTCGGAGAAATATGCAAACAGCTCGAAAGGGAAGAAAACCATGCTGTTAACTTCTTCTTAACTGAACTGGGAGCCGAAGGATCGTTGGCTGCAGGCCAACTGAGTAAATTAATAATAAAATAATATTTAAAAACACGATTCCATTCTTACACCAACAAAAATTGTATCTAATTTATAAAATTTTAGCAATCAAGAATAAGCTGAATCCCAAGCAAGTGGAGTCCCTGTTTAAGAAATACATTACATAGTATGTGCAGTGCCAACTCTGTAAAGGTCAAAAGACAAAGTTGGAGAAGGACAAACAAACTAGACTGGAGTTTTTACATTGTATGAACTGTCAGTCACAAAGATCTGTGGCTCCAATCAAGAAGCGTAATTGATTGTATTAGGTTTGACTTGCATTTCTTTTTAAATTTTTTAAATAAAGATATAAAAAAACAGACACATCTATATCTATTTAAAGTATAAAAGTAAATTAAATATATGCTTTAAGGATACCAATATATAGTATATTGACTTTAAACTATTGTTGAAAGTTATATTCCTTTAAAAAAAATAAGATTTATTTAAATTTGAGTATAATATATAGATATATTTTTTAAAAATATTTATAGAACAGTTTTTTTAACATCTAAAAGTATAGAACCCATAAATTATTAACATATCAAAAGTCAGTCCAGTCATAAGAATCATTCAGGTTATCCACAATCGACTTATTTATTTTATACTCCTACACACGATACAAAATAATTATAATAAAATAAAT
Organism: Halesus radiatus; assembly: GCA_022606495.2. Classification (NCBI taxonomy): domain Eukaryota; kingdom Metazoa; phylum Arthropoda; class Insecta; order Trichoptera; family Limnephilidae; genus Halesus; species Halesus radiatus. The sequence goes on along the minus strand of JAHDVE020002498.1, from coordinate 3,378 downwards.
ATATTTTTCCTTAATAAATGTTATTTACCTGAATTTTATCTGTGACTAACATCTTAGATTTTCCAACCAAGTTATTCAGGTGGCTGATTTTCTCCGATATGTTGGGTATGAATGGAGGTTCAAGTTTTTTATCGTTTCGTGTAAGCAGCTCCTGCCATTCAAATCCTTCGAACCAAGGATTTGATTTCAATACTGTAAAGTTGCCTCCGTGCCGTAATTCAGGGTTGTGATTGAGCAGCTGCTCCATCATTTTCTTGGCTTTCTTATCCTTGATGAAGTCCGGAAATTTAAGCTAGTTTCTCATTATATCGTCGTAGATTTCATATGGCCCTTCAGCATCATCTCCGAAGGGAAGGTACCCGCACATAAACTAAAACAAACAGACTCCTAAAGACCACAGATCGACGAGGTGATTATAGCCCTTGCCGATGATGATCTAGGGAGCCATGTAGTGAGGAGTTCCCAGAATAGTATTTGTCCTTGAAGCTTGTTCAGGTTTTAGGATCTTAGCAGTTGAGAGGTTGACCATCTTGAGGTACCCCTTGGCGTCGACCATGAAGTTCTCGGGTTTAATGTCTCTTGCCATTATATAGTTTTGGTGCAGGTACTCGAGAATCAAAATCATGTTTGCTACATAAAACTGGCAGTCAAAGGTGGACAATAGCCCGATTTCCTTCAAAACCTCGAAAAGCTCCACCCCCTCAACATATTCGGTAAGATAGTATAGCATCTCCGAGTCGCTGTAGGTCTTGACGATTTGGATGATAAAGGGGAATGCGACCTGCATCAGCACCTTCCGTTCCTAAGTAATATATTTCTGAACATCGTAATCGGCTAGTTCCCCTTTGCACATAGATTTCAGCGCAAATAGATTGTTATTGGAGTCCTTAACTGCGTACACCTCACCGAACTGCGCAGGGGCGATCTCACTCACAAATATCAGGTCTTCCAGCTTTTGGTATTCGAATTGTTTTTTCTTCAAGTTCTAGTATACGATGAGTTTCTTGTCGTTATTCTTCTCATTCTTTTTAATGATCTATTCGAAACGAATACCGCCTATGCATTCGTAGAAAGTTGTGTCGACAATTTCGGCGAGAACTCCGTCGCTTTGCATCACAATTTCATCATCGAGAGTCTTATTTCGATTACTTTCCAAGAGGAATTCTTCTCCCCAGCATTGCCCTTTACTGGCGACAACGGCCCCGTTCTTCAATTTCTTCAAGCTACCTTCGATCACAACGACAATTTTTTGGCAGCCAGTGACAGCCTTTTTAAAAACAGGGTCATTAGCCTTGAAGGCAGCGATCTTCATAGCATCGATCACCCTGTCAGTCTGGGTTTTGCTCATCTTCGACAAAATCTGATTTTTTTCAAAAGCCCACTTGATGAAGTTCTTGAAGGTTATTTCGTGAATCTTGTCCGACAGAACTCGAGATAGCGTGTCCCGACCAAGCACCAAGCACGACACCTCATCTTCTGCTTTGATGGTAAGCTGTCTGATCGTGTTGTAGTAGAGCGACTGTTCGCCGAACGAGTCCCCTTTGTTGAGCTTTCTAATGAACTTATTACCTTTGTATACAGCGGCTGAGCCTTCCTTAATGATGTAGAATGCTGACCCTGGGTCTCCTTACTGGATGATGGTTTGGTTTTTATAGAACTTCTGGTTTATTAGTGCGGAAGCTATAATATCTTTTTGCTCGTTGGTCAAATTCAGGAAAAATCTGATACCCTAAAGACACTTCCTGTTCTCTTCGTATTCTTTCGTGATAATCTCCTCTACTGCCTCACGGAAGGTCTGTCTGTCGATAACCCAGAGTGTTGAAGTCTCCGTGGTCCTGATCGAGGATGTACGCGAGGTATTATACAAAAGAGCAAGCTCTCCGAACCCGTCTTGGGGCTTGAGTTACTTCTTCGGCTTGTCGTTCACCAAGATTTCGAGGTGTCCTTTCTCAACGATGAAGAAACAGTGGCCAATTTCTCCCTGTTCGAAGACCATCTGGTTCGGAGGAAGTTCGCAATAGAACATTTTCTATTTGACATTCTCGAGTTCAGCCTCAGAAAGGTTGTAGAAAATGAAGTGGTTGCGGAGACAGTTGTTAATGAGGTTGGAATCGTGCATGGTTTTCTTTTTCTGGACTAGAGGGATTTTTTCGCTGATTCTTTGGAGAACGGCATCAAGTTCGGATTTTTCCTGTGCTTCAAAAAATAATGAACAAAATTGATGGAGATCAATTTCGATGAGATGGATTTTTATGAAGAATGGTTATAAAAAATGTAAATATTACCAGTAACTCTGAAAGTTCGTATTTCGATTTTCCTTCGTCAAACATCTTTTTGTAAGTAATTATTTTTTTTTTTAGAAAATTATCTATACCTTTTATAAAATATATCGATAATTATAAATTTAATATCTATTTTTTAATTATTTGTTTAATTGATAAATATATATTTTTAAGATCAAAAAGTAGATAAAATGCGTATATTATACTACTCCGTAGATGTATTAATTTACACAGTTTAGTAAAATTTATTTTCCAGAATAAATGCACAAATTAATAATATTATTACTTGATTTAAAAAAAAAAAAAAAAAATATATATATTTAAATAGATGGGATAATAGCTCATTTGTGCTTATATTGAAAAATGGAGTTTGCTGTTATTTTGAGTGGTTCAATTCCCATGGTGGAAATATTTTATAGGCTTGTAAAAAAATGGGTCCATAATTATAAATACACACCAACCCCCGAGACCCTCAAAGTATGAGACTTAGGACCCCCCCACCCCATCTCCGGCATTGGATACTGAAAACATGCCTCTGGATATTGGCTAGATTCAATCCATTCATGAAGCTTAGTAATCTGATGTCATTTATTCGTCGAGGTGCTGTTGGTAACGACCCGCAATATACGTGATGTATATAAATTTATTATATTTATTATAAAAATATGATTTTAAAATATCCATGGCTTTTATAAAAAGAAATATAGTTATACGCCATTTTTTTAACAAACCTAGACCTGAATTTATCTTAAAATATATGATTTTTTATTCATTCAACAAACTTTTATAATTTATGTTTCCCGATATATCCCTTCAGCCACTCTCTCGATGCTCTGAAGTTCTTGTTGTTCCACAACTCCTTCGCCTTGTGCCGAATCTGCTTTCCTAGTATTTTGGTATCAGTGTCTTCGATTTGGCTGACGATCCAGTCTCTGAGTTCGATTTACAGGTATTCAGGCAGTTTTTCACCAATTTGCTTCATATTAAGTTTCCCCATTGTCAGTAGTTTATTTTAGGAAATTTCTTCTTATTTAAGAAACGTCTCCCGATGTTCCACTACCTCGTTTCTATCTTAGGTTTTAGGTTTAATTCTCTG
>JAHDVE020002497.1:0-26953 GCA_022606495.2 Halesus radiatus | reverse complement strand
GAATGTTTCATTGTGTGAAGATAGTAATAGTCGTCACTTTCGCTGTCAAATCAACTATGGTACCCAAATGAATGTTTCATTGTGTGAAGATAGTAATAGTCGTCACTTTCGCTGTCAAATCAACTATGGTACCCAAATGAATTTTTCATTGTGTGAAGATAGTAATAGTCGTCACTTTCGCTGTCAAATCAACTATGGTACCCAAATGAATGTTTCATTGTGTGAAGATAGTAATAGTCGTCACTTTCGCTGTCAAATCAATCATGGCACCAAACTGTGAATGCTCTATTGTGAAGATAGTAATAGTCGTCACTTTCGCTGTCAAATCATCTATGGTACCCAAACGACAAACAAAGAATTCACAACTTCATAACTTTATTTCAAAAAAATAAATAATCCCGAGCAGGGCCGGGAACACATCAGCTGGTTTTTTAATAAAAAGGATTTTAAAGGAACTTTTTAAAATGTTATTTATGACAAGATTATAGCAGTTAGAATGAACCAACCTCGCAGGTGAGTTCGATACAACTAAAACAGTAAGTGAAATTAGTCGTAGATAATACCGGTGTTATTCGCTGTCGAATTGAAATTATGATATTGACTGAGATTTTGTGCGAAACGGAAATTTGAAGAAGACGCAGAAACAATTTTCTTAATGGTTCAAATCAGTGAGGATTCTAATAATCATGGTTGAAACACAGGGATCGAGGTTGAGACCCGAATTTACCTGAGTTATAATCTAAGGTCAGATCAAAAAATATTAAATTCTTTACTCGTGGCCGTGACCTTTGAGGGTGCTAGAGTGCTAAGATGGGGAACTGCCCCACCTACCATCTAAATCTTCATACAAAAAATTGAAATTGAAAAAAAAATAATAAAAATTGTTTTCGGCCTCAACAACATCAATAACATCGTATTTTTCAATCTTAGCAATCTAGCTCACTCAAAAGTTACGAGCCGCCACTGCGCAGTATTATAGTTTTAGAATCCAACGTTACTTGTGACCACGTTAGAATTCCCAGACAACCTTGCTCTCTCACTTTTGCGTCCCGTTCACCCCCAGCCTCACAATGCTGAGTTCCACTACCTCCGGACAGTTGGAATTCTTACGCGATACCAAACATATATTCAGTACCGTTCTATTATTGGCGAGCAACATTTCAGGCAGAATAATTTTAGGTGGCGTATGAGTCCATAGATTATTTTTTTAATAACACACTTAATTCGGCCGATATAAGACTCGCAAAACATTTCTAATTTCTCTCGCGTACTTTGCCTGTAGGTGTTGAATAGAATCCCTCGATACCATCCATTGAGACTGTGAAGGCAACCCCTCTCCCTCGCCGATCAATCAGCGCCCACGAAATCAAAGCCTTAAATCTGATTAACTTTTTTCTGTGTGACCAACCGGCGCCCCCGTAATTGAGCTTTACGAAATCAGAAACATTTTCTATTTTGATTGAAGATACTTTTTCGTTATTCTAATCAACTAATTTCCAATAATATATATCTAACGTTACAGTATAAAAATAAAAATAACTATGTTTACATATATATATTTAACGTATCTACGGTATGAAAAATATCATGCCCAGCATATTGAACGGTAATAAGTACCTGCTTTCTTTGGGAGCCTCGCTTGGGGGTGATGAGGTTTTTTGTTAAAGAAAACACGTATTTGAAAGTTGGTGAATAATTCATTTAATAATACATACGAGCATGCTGATATACAATAACGTAAGTTATGCAGACGATATGTACAGTCAATAACTACGTAAACTAACATGAATTACAATCCGAAAAAAAACAGTGCTGTTGGTCGTCAAACACGGGGAGGGTTACAAAAATATTCCCCCAGCTTTTTGAAAGGTGGGCTCTTTAAAATTGTAACACTAATCAAATACTTAGGACACATCATTACCAGTAAACTGACGGGTGATGGCGACATTGCCAGGCAGAGGAGAGGACTGAGCATAAAACCAAATACTTAGGACACATCATTACCAGTAAACTGACGGGTGATGGCGACATTGCCAGGCAGAGGAGAGGACTGAGCATAAAATCAAATATGCCGAGTAGAAGATTTCGGCTCTGCAACTCACAGGTGAAAAGGACGCTCTTCTTAGCTTTCTGTACCATCTTGTATACTCGCGAGCCAAGGCACAGAGGCCAGCTTCAAAAAGAAAACAATGGAAAGGCATCGGGCGCAATTGATACAACAACGTTTGAACTTCCGAGGCACTGCAGTCAGTGTCTCCTGTATGCTCGCGGAAGAGCGAGTTCCTGTATTTGCAGCCAACCAGGGTGGAGGAATGAGGGATAGGATTATCAAATCCAAAAATGTCCTCGTCATGAAATTCCGTCAGACCTCAGGATCGAGAAACGAAGCAAACTGGAGTAAGATATTGGTCCCAACAACCTTCAATCCGATGAATCAATAACGAAATACGTATAAGGGCAAAATCGATGACGTTTTCTTATTTTAATTTATTATTCATTTATTCTTTTCTTATTCTACTACTACCTTCTATATATATATTTTTTATTATTATTTTGATTTTTGTTCTTATTTATGTAATTACTTGTACATATTATGTATCTACACTTTCCATGGGAGGTTTGGAATTGCATTAACCCCCACCACATCCCAGAATAAAGACATTCATTATGATTATTAGTATTCAGAAATATATAATTGGTTATCCAGTGTGAAATAAAATACATACGTTGTTATTGTTTGTGGAAATGAGAAACAACTCACAGTCATGTACAGGAGCGACCAATTTTTTTGAAATACAAATAAAGAGATATTAATGTCTAGTATAATACAATCTCTAGGTACGAAACTTCCATTATATCGTAAAATTCAAATACTCCATCCTCAATCTACCACGTTTCTTCTATACGTGCAGGTTAAAGCCCCCCCACACGCCTCTATCTCCCTTCCAATAACACTCACGTCAAACTTAATTCGGTGCAGATTGGTAATTGGATTAACTTGATGGAATTTGCTTAAAGCGCCTTGGAACAGGAATTGTCTTCGAGAGACATTCTGAAATTGGGGACAATGGGTAATTTATTCATACTGGAGGCATTGAGGAAAACCTATTTCTTTATTAACTTCCCGAAAATCTGTTTATCTGAAAAGATAGTTTTATTATATTACTTGGTTTTTTACTTTCAAACTTGTTTAAAATTAGTGGAGGTTTTCTCTAAAGTGCGTTTGTGCACTGAACTTCTATACAAAAGATAAGAAATTAAGACAAACTTGAATTATAATTTCACCACACTATAAATAGCAGACCGTTCAAATTCCGTGCTAAAAAATCCACCCGCCCGTATTAATATTATGTTTCCTCAAGGGCACCTCCACCTCCCACCTTGGCCCAATATATTTTTTAATTTTCATTAATGACATTGTAAACAAATTTAAAGATGTACAGGTCCTGCTATTTGCAGGCGACCTAACATTATTTAAAATAATACGAAACGTGTATGATTGCCTAATTTTAAAAGCTAATTTAAATCAACTGCGTGAATGATGAGAACAAAATACTTTAATTATTGAACATTCAGAATTGTCATGTAATACAATTTTAAAAACTCGTTATCATATCTTACATGAATATATATTAAATTAACACCATGGAATGTGGAAATCACAGGGCTATTACCCTGCTTAGTTCAGTTGGAAAGCTGTATGGTAGGATATTGATTGAAAGGGTACAAATGAAAACGAAGGATAAAATATGGGATGTGCAAGGAGCATTTATGAGTGGAAGGGGGTGCATGGATCAAATTTTATCGTTGCGTATGGTCACTGAGAAGTTTCTGGCAAAAAACCAGAAACTTTACTGGGCTTTTGTAGATCTACAAAAAGCATACGACCGAGTTGAGAGAAAAAAGTTATGGAAGGTGTTGTCCATGTACGGAGTGAATACAAATCTAATTCAGGCAATCGGATCTCTGTACGAGGGAAGCGTTGCATGTGTTAGGACAAACGGTGATTTTACGGGGTGGTTTGACATGACGAAAGGTGTTAAGCAAGGCTGCGTCATTACGCAGTATATTATTAATTATCCACGTATAGTTTGAATAACCACAGTGACATTTCACTGTGGTTATTTAAACTATACATGCGAATGTGAATGGAAGAGGGACGCCCGAGGAAGATATGGCACGATCAAGTGAATCAAATACTTGAGTCGGGCCATGTCAGAAGTCCGACTAACAGAAGAGAATGTATAAGACATTGTAAGAAAGCGAATGAAGCAAGAAGTGTGTGCCAAGATCGAGTTGTTTGGCGGTCCGTCCTCTCTTCCTACCCCTGCAGGGAAACGGCGTGATGGTTAGTTAGTTATTAAAATAATTTAATTACTAAAAATGTTACTTATTTTTCATTAAAAAAACACGATCAGTTTCCTGCGTATTTTGTTAATTTCGTATACAAAATATTTTTTATAACCTACGATATTATATTCATTAGGCATAGACGCTTTAATGAATAGTGAAATTATATCCTGTTGCTAGGTCGCTAATCTTTAGTGCAGTTACTAGTATTATAAAATTCCTTTAGATCTAGGGAAAAATATGTAATAATTATGGAAAAGACCCACATAGGATTTTTAGATGAAAGAATTTTTTTTCCCTTTTTAAATCTCCAATTTAATTTCCAATGAGATTCCATCCGCCATTATTCAATATAATAATATTCTCCGAATGCTTTTTTAGAATAAAACCAAAGTTTTGGATTGGACCCATTACAACAATTAATTTTAATGCGGACCCAATAAAACACACTGGGCACGCATTTTATTGTCCATGCGTTCGAGACAACACGTTCCTTGCGTTTGGCCGCTGCTTGTAATCTTACGCAACTGAACAGATGCTTTTTCAAAACCGATACTAAAAAAAGAAAACAGTTGTTATTTATATAAATTTAATTTGTGTTTAAATTTACACCAAACTAAACAAAAATACATAGAGTGCGCATGTACTCGTATATAGTTGACATATGTAAAGGAAGGAGACAAATTATAAAACGAAACAACGAACAGTGAGACAGAGATATGCTAATATGTAACAGAATGGGACAACACATGAAAAAGAATGAGCCAGAACGTTAAGGGAGCGAAACCGGTTGGTATTAATTTAAAAATAAATTAGTGGTTTAAACAAAGTGTTTGTTTTGTTTAATCAAGATTTTTAATTTTTTTTTTTCTGTTTGAAGGTATTTATATATTACTAGCTGATGGAGATTTTTTTTCACCTACTTGTGTTTTTCATTTTGGAAATATTCCATACAAACAAACCTTCTTTTGAATTTGTAATCTGTGGCTAACTGGAATGGTAACATAACGGGTTTAATATTTTTCATGTTAATTTAAAAACATTTTAGCAACATTTTTACATGTTGGATTTCATTCAAACTACTCTCTAAACCTTCTCGGCACTAATAAGAACAAACTGTGCTATTTTCAGCTAAACCGATCAAGTAATTTGCTAGAAAATCGAGGACACACAGACAAATATTTATTTTTATGCATAGATGTACAGAACGGTCAATGAAAGACGCTTAGTGTAAATATACCCATGCGAGTACAATCATAGTTGTATTAAAACTGGAAAGTGAGAAATTACCCGTGTTTTATATGCGAAGTACAGTTATTTCAGTAGATACTAAATTCAGTGTTGGTTCAACCCTCGACATTTGAGAGATTAACTGTGCGCGGACGGCGGGATGATATGACCAGATAAAATACTATGCAGTGAAGGAAGAAATTTACATGTGATTTCCGCTCTTTTTATTGTCAAATGTGGTTCATAAATTTCACTTGGAAATAAATGTGTTTCGTTTTGGAATTCTCGATTTTTCATAACGGCTAATCATTAATTACTGACGATGATAAAGAAAATATAAAATATTTAACATCCAGCACTTACTCCTCGATTTAAAATTTAAAATTTCAACTTCTAATGACTGTTAAATAACTTAAAACCGGACAAATTAAAATTCTGAAGCTTTCATGAAAAATTAATGATTATGAATACAATATAATAAGGAACTCCACTGAAAAATATAATGCCTTTAAAAATATGTATTCATTCAAACGCCGGTTCTGAATACATAACTTTTATTATAATGTACATATGTCATGGTTGAGATTTTCACGAGTGTAAGATGTAGAATAGTTTTATCGGTTTTACGCGGGTAAACCGAGAAAATTATTCTGTATATATACGTAGAATTTGTAAATCGTTGTTTAAAAGTGAATAAAAAATTATCTCATCAAAACACATTGTTATGTTGGTACCATTGCATTTGCAACATCTGCTCACGTCACGTGTGCGTTCGTTTTTTGGATGAGTATGAATATTTTTATTTTTCAATTTTGTTTTGTAATTTAAATATGTATTTAGTTTTGGGGAAATTAAAATTTAATTTGTATTCATAAGCAAACCAATTGTCAGTACGGATATAATGATAATATTAATGCTCAATACTATTATTATTCTTCGAGTAAAAGTTTCTAAAAAGGTAGATAATTTTATTACTTATGTTTAGTTATGGTTAAATAACTAATAATAAGAGGTGGGCTTGGGTGCAAAAATGAGTAGTCTGCAAGTATGTTGCCTGTTGTATGCTGATGATGCGGTGCTGATTGCTAAAAGTATAGAAGATCTACAGTCCCTAGTATCTAGAATGAACGAAGTATGTATGAAGAATGAGCTAATGATGAATGTAAGTAAGTCTAAAGTCATGGTGTTTGAAAGAGAGAGTACGAAAACAGTGTGAAATATAGTTGTGAATGATGAATACTTGGAGCAGGTAGACGAGTTTGTGTATTTGGAAGTATATTTGGGAAAGAAGGGTGAATGCAGGAAACTCCATTAACGGAGGACTGAACGCGGTTGGCGCAAACAAAAAGTTGTCCAAAGAAGCGATGCTAGCAGTCCACAATGAGTGCTGATACCAACTCTGATGTATGGCAGTGAGGCATGGAACTGGCAGAGGAAGGATGAAAGTTGACTGAATGCTGTAGAAATGAGATCTCTGAGACAGATGTGTGGTAAAACCATGTATGATCGTGTGAAAAATATTGAGATTCGTAAAGAATGCAAGGCTGATGTAAGCGTAGTGAGCAAGATTAAGAAAGGGACGCTTAGATGGTTTGGGCATGTAGAGCGAATGAATGAAGAAAGGAGTCTAAGGAGAATATATGACGCGAATGTGAATGGAAGAAGAAGCCGGGGACGTCCAAGGAAGACGTGGCACGATCAAGTGAATCAAATACTTGAGTCGGGTCATGTCAGAATTCGGAATAACAGAAGAGAATGTATGAGACGTATGAAAGTGAATGAAGCAAGAAGTGTATGCTAAGATCGAGTTGTTTGGCGGTCCGTCCTCCCTGCCTACCCCTGCGGGGAAACGGCGTGATGGTTAGTTAGTTATGGTTTACTATGAATAGAAAATTAAAGTATGTTCGGTAAAGCTCATCCTTGTTTTGACACTTGGCATTCTAACCTCAAAACTGATCAAAACCGACCGGCCATAGATTTGGAGCGCTTTGAAGGGCTTTGATAAATTAAAATTTGCAAATTATTTCAACTATGAAAACTAACTTTAGAAAAAAACTATATATACTGGTATTTACGTTTGAACTTCATTATTGATAAAAAAAATTGGTTGGAGTTCCTTATTTGTGGTACGAATTTTTCATTGCGATGTTTTTTAAACCTGAGGCTAAAACTCTTTTGTTTTAGCCATGGTAAGTCACTGTTAAAAAACTTGCTGCGGAACATTACTGGAAAGTTCAGTAGCGAATTATACAATACTTATTTTAATTATAAAAGTTTCTCTTTCGCGAACTTTGAACATTCTCATTCTTTTACAGATTTTATGAGTGTCCAAATTGGTACATGAATATCTTGGTAACTATGGCTGAGACAGAGATGAAAGATAGGGGAGAGTGCGCTCGTAAAAGGGAATGAGATAATAATCTTCTTCGTGAATTGAAATAACTTTTGGTTACGGGATGATATATTTGAGGTGCTCCGCAGACAGTCGTTTAATGGTACGATTATAAAAACTTATTAAACGTTAAATGGTTGAAGCAATTTATTTTCTTTGTGATAACATGAACACCTATACTCTGCGTACTCCGTATACTTCTTTCCTAGTTAGCTTTATTATTAACCCCTCCATCTAGCCACATTAATCCGATTATCAATCTCTAATCTCAATATCCCGACGTGGATTCGAGACAACACTGAAATATCTGTTTAAATGTTACGAGTATGTATTTTTATCTAAGTATAATATTTTAATGATGGTTTCCGTATCGAATCTTCGAAAGATGGTTAAAAGGCCGTTCATCGATCAGAGATCATTATTCAGAAAAATGATAGGGAAACATGTTGATTTTTAGAAACATGCTTTTACTGTTATAATAAGTACGTTTAATCTTTTGCATGTACAAGTCAGAGCTTCATACCGCTAATAAGGAACTCGAGTCCGATTTTTTACTATTATTATTATTATTTTTTCAATGACCTTCAACCTAAATACAAGTACTAGTATTTCGATTTTCTTTTTCTAAAGTTAGTTTTCATATATAGTATATTTTCAAAGTATTAATTTTTCAAAGCCCGCCGAAGCGTTCCAAATCTATGACCGGTCGGTTTTGAACAGTTTTGACATGTCAAATGTCAAAACAAGGATGAGCTTTACCGCACATCATTTTATATTCTATTCATAGTGAACTATAACTAAACATATGTAAGAAAATTATGTTCCCTTTTAGAGACTTTAACTCAACAATAATAGTACTGAGCATTAACATTTTCATAATGTGTAATGGTAATTGGTTTGCACATGAAGACTGTAATTTATTTAATTAATAATAGTTTTTATATTGAACAATATGTATAGAGTTTAAAGTCACTCACATTAAGTTTAAATTTCACCAAAACTAAAAAGAACATATTTAAAATACAAACAAAATCAAAAAATAAAAAAAAGATTTGAACCCGCGACCTTCGGATTCGTTGTCGAAAGCCTTACCCCTCGACCATGGAGGCCGTCTAACTTTTAAATAACGATTTATAAATTCTACGTTTAATTATATATAATAAAAGTTATATATTCAGAATCGGCGTTTGCTGATCTATATGAATATATATATTTTTAAAGCCATTATATTTTTCAGTGAAGTTCCTTATTGTAAACTATGCGATGCCTTATCCCTTCTCCATTCTGGTTACATTATAACAGAATGATTCTTTATATAATATGAAGTAGGTAGGTACCTTATTACATTTGTTGATGAAAGAGCTCCTTGGGTTTCACAGTGTAATTGGAAAATCTATTTTTTTTCACTGTAATTTTCCATTTCATTATTTGAATGTTAACCGTTTGAGTGCCAAAAAAAGTCATATAGTTGCTTGTAAAATGCCACCGAAAAAGTGTTTTTTTTTTTTTTTTGAAAATGTTTTTTTTTTTAAATCACTTAAATTCTTTGAATTTCAAAGGATTTCGATGATTTTTTCGGTGTTTTATTAAAAAAATATTGAAATATTTGGAATAAAACGCTTGCATAAATGAACACAGTATTTTATTAGAAAAAAAAGAAAAATACGGTACATATGAAAATGAGTCATTTCTGGTGTTATTCTCCATTTCTTGGTCACGATCCGAAGCATTAGTGGAAATTCGCATCCTGCGGTTGGTAAACACTGATATCTGATCACTGACCTCACTCTCATCAGAGCTACTCTCACTAGAACTATTACTAGAGAAGTCAAAATCATTGCTCCCGCTGTCAGACATTTCTTAGTACTCGTTCGACGTTATCATTTTTAAATTACCTAAAATAAAAAAAAATAATAAGTGAATCCGAATTTTAAATGGTTTATTACTTTCATACAACTATTAAGATAATATTACGATAATATTTACCAACGTCGCAGCAGCACACCTGACGTACGCGCGGTTTAAAACACAACTGACGCAATCGACGGAAATCGACGATCGGCAATCTTCGCAAAAACACGAATCGACGAATATCGCCGATTGGCAATCAAACGGTTAAATATCGAATTGAATTTGATTTAAAATGCTCTAGATTACCATTCCCCTTTCGAAATCTTCTGAAATATTTGACTAGGCTTAAAAGTCAGTTTCCGGTTTCATTCAATAACGTTAAATAAATATAATCTATATAAAATTGGTCAATATTATCATTAATCCATATAGTTACGATCGTGAAAATTTGAATGGATTTTATGTGGAATAACGAATACTTAAAATATACTAGATATAAATACTAGAAAATATAAAAATGTAGCAAGCAACCCTTTTTATTAAAATGTGTGAGGGCGCGAACAAAACTCCATAACTTTAGAATACGTGTATCTTCAATAACATGTGAAGCCGCGATACTGACTGAAGCACGGTTGGATTCATCCATCAATTCTTCCGAACTAGGATTATCATCCTATAATACTATGCATTAGAGCAAACGCGATTTCTCGAAGATTTATCAAGTGTAGCCCAAAAGCAAAAATACAACTTTATATCTCAGAGTTGTAGACCAACTTTAATAAAGAAACTCTAAAAATAATGGAAGTGCAATGTCATAACTCATACCGAATGCTTTTCGGACTGTCCTGATATTGCAGTGCCAGTGAAACGTGACTAGCAAAGAGTGAAAACACCCTTGTGATGGCAGCACTGAACTCCTAGCAGGATACCATTTACAAGCGATGGAGCCAATTCCTCGTGATTTAGATATCAAAAAATAAATGTTTTTATATTATCATTTCTTATCTTTTCGTATTTGTTACTTACAATATTTTTATCTTTTGTTATTTTTGATACACACATTACGGAATATACGGAATTTGTGGGATTGCACCACCTTTCCCGAGATCTGGAACAAATATAAAAAAAAATTACATCTATAAAATGAACAGAAACCATGCTAACAGTTCTCAGTCAAGAGGAGGTGTCCTCATCGCAATTAAAATTTACTAAAAACAATAACATTAAACAGTTGTTTTTATCAGTGAAATGTAAAATGTAATGTGAGAAAATAATAATTACAGTTTTTCACAGTTAGACAAATTCGAGATTTTATAAATCAGAAAAAAATGTTAATAGTCATTTAAATATAATTACTAATCTTCTTTTTTTTTAATAGCTATCTCTTGAATTTATTTTCATATTAATATTAATAATGAAAATAATTTGTATATTCTTACATTGTGTTCTATGTTTACCCTTTGTCCATACATGACATTATTATTTTTTAATATTATGTACTCGTATATTCCTGATGAAGAAAGCATCGCTTTCGAAACATGTTTATATGTATATATTAATAAAGTAGTGATTAAAAGTAATTTTCAATTTATTATTTATAAATAATAATCAGTTCTGCATATACACCCCCCTTGGCCAACATTGTTGTTTTCAAAAACCATTATAAGAAATAAATGACTTGGGTGTAAGTTTTGACACGAAACTTAGTTTCATGCCACACATTAAAAATAATTCAAAGAGGTGTTAAATTTTTAGGTTTAGTACTGAGAGTGGCCAAAGATTTTATAAACATTATCGGATTAAAACTTATATATACACCACTAGTGAGAAGCCAGGTTGAATACAATTCCACTGCATGGTCTCCATGCTACAACGCACATTATCGTATAATAGAAAGAGCGCTAAACAAATTCCCAAGATTTGTAAACATTATCGGATTAAAACTTATATATACACCACTAGTGAGAAGCCAGGTTGAATACAACTCCACTGCATGGTCTCCATGCTACAACGCACATTATCGTATAATAGAAAGAGTTCTAAACAAATTCCCAAGATTTATAAAGAATTATATGCTAAATATACCTAAATAACAAATAAACTACAGTCGTCTGTTTCGATTACTGAATCTATAAAATTTGAGTGATGAACGAATTATTACGGATCTAGTATTTTTATTTCAAATCGTACTAAATAAAATTGACAGCTTTGATTTAATTCTGCTAATAAAAATTCATGCACCGACCAGAAAAACAAGATTATCATTACCGTTCTATTGCAACAATACTGCAACGGCCACCGTATTTAACACCCCGATACATAGAATTCGAAACTTTTGTAATATACGAGTACAAGTGCATATCACAGATATATGGAAAGTTCACTGCTACAATACAAGTTCCAGTTCCCGCCACTTGGACGAACGGTCGCTAAATATTTGCTCCTCGCCGTACCTCGAATAAATCCGTCGTAACGCCATTTATCAAAGTTTTTTTTTCTCTAGTAGTAGTGTTACAGTTAGTATAATTTGATAGTTTTCACCTTAATAAACAGTAATTTAAGTTTTTATCAATTTTGAGGCTTTGTGCCATCTCCCCACTCGGGGAGCCCTTTCAGGCTTCAAACTTTGCCAAAGTGTACATTTTTATTTCCCCTAGTCTATTTTTCATTAGTCATAGTATTTTTCATTAGTCAATCCATAAAAACAGTTTAAATGCCAAAAATACCTAAAAAATCCTATTTTGACAGCTTGAATTTTGACATTATAAAAGCAGTTTTTTTATTTTTTTATTCTTTGATAATTTTTTAATACATAAAACAATTTTTCTAATAATTAGTTTGTGCAATTAAATAGACAGTTTTGCGGTCTATCGCCTAGCAGTTTTTATTATTTTCGGTTACTTGTCGAAAAGTGCGTGTTTACTAGTTTTAAGTTTTATTTCATACAATATTTTGACAGTGCAGTGGACTCGCCCGAATTGAGGGGTGTTTGTGAGATCTACCGACGTGAGCAATTTATTTACTTCTCGCCGTGCCTCGAATAAATACATCATAAAGCTAATACGCTATTTTTAAAGATTTTTTTCCTCACTATTGCTTTAAAATTTTATTTCATTCAATATTCTGAAACAAATCGAGGGGTGTTTGTGAGATCTATCGACGTGACTTAATTACAATCAGCGACAAATTACCCAAGTTATAATCGATGTCGTATTCTATTAAAGGAACAGCCCTCACAAATCATGGACTCAGATGATGACGAGCCTCACCTCATATCTGAGGATGAGCTCCTGGATAAAATGCTTGCTTTGTTATTTACAGATATATTTATTTATTTATAAAATACATGAAATTTAATAGAGACATTTACATGGAGTAGATACATTAGATCACCATACTAGGCGGCTGCCTGTTTCATGGTGACCAATGGAGTATAGTTACTTTGTATGAAGTCTAGTGTAAACATATGGATTCATTATATTAATTATGTTAACATGCTGACAATTGGAAATATTATAAAAGAAAGTAGAAGATAGAAAGGAGAAAAAGGCATGCAGATGGATTAGATCATAAAAATATAGATAACCTTTTTTTTATATGTATGTGCATGCATGCACACATGTGAACATAGGTGCACACATACATACACACGTAAACACATACATACATATATATACATATATGCACACATATATGTACGTATATATACACATATGTACACACATGTACACACACACATTCACGATCAGATGCACATATATCCCCACACACCTAAACTATACGAGTATATATAATATTGTTGAATTTTATCTTTGTTATTATACACGCTCATAAGGGCTCTTTATTGCTTCCATATGTTTTAGTGTCCATGTCTTGTACTGTACGTTATGCTTTGCAAAAGCCGAAGGGCGTTAATAATTAATAAAATAAACAAGTAAAGTAAAATCGGAGAAAGCATTTTTTTAAAGAACCTTCCTAGTTTCAGCTGTAAAGCCATTTGTATAAGGTTCAGTCGCCTATTAATCAACATCCCTACGTCCAGACCTGACAGCGTACATACATTCAGTAAATGAAAAAGCCTTGTTAATATATTTTTAGCAGTGAAAGTCAAATACGTTGATAAGTATGCTGCAAAAGTGTTTAAAAATAATTTAGGTAACATTCCACAATACCTACAGATTTAAAACGTTCGTGGCGAAAGGTTCGTTTAACTTTTTCCACGCAAGTGCGTTCCGTTTTTTTCTGACTACATCATTTGCAGTATTAGTTATTTGGATTAATTAGGCGATAATAAATCTCTATATGAAAGTGAATGTTTGTCTGTCTATCCACGATTTCTGGAAAATTAGTTTTAGCTTTTAGGTTTAGCTGAAACTAGCACAATTTGTTTTATTAGTGCCAGAAGAAGTTTAGAGAGAGTAGTTTGAATGAAATCCATTATGTAAAAACTGTTACTATAACGTTTTAAAAATCACTCTGGTTAGCCACAGAGATTACATATTAAAAAATAAGGTTTGTTTGATATAATATTTTCAAAATAAAAAATACAAGTGGATGCCTACTTAAGAACTTTATTATTTAGATATATTTTATAAATAATGTGTGGAATGAAATAGAATTTTTTAAATTAATGTTTCTTTTGTTTCTTTTGTATCTTGTTTTTGTTTCTGTTGTTTCTTTTGTTACTTTGTTTCTTTGTTTATATGTTTCCATGTTTCTACATGTTTCTATGTTTCTATGTTTCTATAAGTTTCATGTTTTCAGTTGCTTTTTGTTTTGTTTCTTTTGTTTTGTTTCTTTGTTTCTTTGTTTCTTTGTTTCTTTGTTTCTTTGTTTCTTTGTTTCTTTGTTTCTTTGTTTCTTTGTTTCTTTGTTTCTTTGTTTCTTTGTTTCTTTGTTTCTTTGTTTCTTTGTTTCTTTTTTTCTTTGTTTCTTTGTTTCTTTGTTTCTTTGTTTCTTTGTTTCTTTGTTTCTTTGTTTCTTTGTTTCTTTGTTTCTTTGTTTCTTTGTTTCTTTGTTTCTTTGTTCCTTTGTTTCTTTGTTCCTTTGTTTCTTTGTTTCTTTGTTTCTTTGTTTCTTTGTTTCTTTGTTTCTTTGTTTCTTTGTTTCTTTGTTTCTTTGTTTCTTTGTTTCTTTGTTTCTTTGTTTCTTTGTTTCTTTGTTTTTTTGTTTCTTTGTTTCTTTGTTTCTTTGTTTTTTTGTTTCTTTGTTTCTTTGTTTCTTTGTTTCTTTGTTTCTTTGTTTCTTTGTTTCTTTGTTTCTTTGTTTCTTTGTTTCTTTGTTTCTTTGTTTCTTTGTTTCTTCTGCCAAATCAATTATGCCACCCAAACGACAAGCAAGAATTCACAACTTCATAATTTTATTCCAAAAAACAATTACTCTCGAGGAAGGCCGAGTTAATTAGATAAAACAGAATTTAAAAAACCTGTGTTTTTATTACATTATTTTAATTATTTATTTTATTTTAGGAACAAAACAGTACTTCGGTTACAGCGAGGAACAATTTCCAGAAAATAAAATGATATAGTGGGTACCTAACATATGATATGTTTCATCGTAATGTCTTATTTATACACGTATTTACAGGGTAATATGTGTAGTGTGTATGTGAATGTGTTTGTAGGTGTGAGAAGTGGTGATCTACATATTATAGAAGTGTTGCCATATGTATGCGTATATAATTGTCAAGATGTTCGTCCTAATTAAGGACAGTGAATCCGAAAAAAAGATCAATGTTTGAATTGTTTAGTTAAAAATAATTACAGAGGGTTACAAAATATGTGAAATAAAAACATATAAAATAAAAACACAAAACGTATAAATAAAACCTTAAAACAAATTTTTTATCAAGAATCTTAAATAGCGCCCTTGAGGTGATTTTTCACGAAAACGGCGCTATACAAATCATCCAATTATTATTATTATTGTTATTGTACAGAAATTTATTAGAAAAATAAATAAAATAAAAAACATATACGAAAACAATAAATCATAAATAA
Source organism: Halesus radiatus (assembly GCA_022606495.2). Lineage (NCBI taxonomy): Eukaryota > Metazoa > Arthropoda > Insecta > Trichoptera > Limnephilidae > Halesus > Halesus radiatus. The sequence goes on along the minus strand of JAHDVE020002497.1, from coordinate 11,131 downwards.
AATAATATTTCCTTATTTCTAATAAAAATAGCTTCTTTCAGCTCGTCAAGTTTCCATGTGTTTATTAATGGTTTAGTTTTAATACAGTTTTCATTTTTATTTCATCGGGTAACATATATCTATTCTTACATTATTGTGTTCTATTTTTATGATTTGTCTGTACTTGACATTATTATTGTTTAGCATTCTATATATTCCTGGTGAGGAAAACTTCGCTTTCGAAACATGTTGACATGTATATATTAATAAAGTGGTGATTACAAAGTAATTTTTAATTAATTTATTAATAATGACGCCACAAAGTAAATACCAATCTTTTGAAGAAATTATATAAAATTCTGATTGTTCGCGAGTCCCTGAACACTTTGCTTACTTAGCTTATGAAATATAAATCTTTTTGTTTGGTGCTAATCACTTATATTGGAATAATGCCTTGGTGTAATAGACAATAGTATATTAGCGAAGTTATAAACTCATACTAAACACTTCTAATCAATTTGGGAGGTGGGTATGGGCATCGTCAATACGGGAAACATTTATTGGATGGCCAACACCTTGCCGTAGGTCACCCGGAGTGGTTCGAACTGATGGTGAATTAGCAGGGTTGCCCGGATTAATGGGGTGTGGTGTGTCCAGGAGTGCAATTCTCGTTCCTTTTAAGGAACTATCTTTTTATTAGACTTAATGACTCCTTGATTAACTGCAGAGACATAGTAACAAAAATCTAAACAGATTGGTAAGGAATTATTTAAAAACACAAATTTATAAAATATCTTCAAGTGACAGAAGGTTTTGGACCAAACTTTTAAAAACAATTATATTGTTCACCGAAAAAACAGTGCGCACTCGATCCTATACCAACATGGTTACTAAAGAAGTGTTGCAACGAATTAGCTCCATTCCTAGTTCAACTCTTTAATAAGTCATTTAACATTGGTGATTTTCCAAAATCACTAAAAACAGCTGTCGTAACTCCATTATTAAAAAAACCGCAATTGGACGCTGAAGATCTTTCATTTATATCTAAAATCTTAGAAAAAATTACTGCTTTACAGATAATAAGTCACTTAAATTCAAATAAATTTTTAACTAAATATCAATCTGCATACAGAAGGTTCCACACAACGGAAACTGGATTACTACGCGTTTTGTCGGATATAACTCTGGCCATAAAGTCGGGTAAGCTGGCACTTCTTTCAGTCTTAGACATGAGTGCCGCTTTTGATACGATTGACCACGATTTTCATATCACACGTTTAGAAGAATCCTTTGGTTTAAACTGTGGCGTTAAGAATTGGCTGACATCGTATTTAACCAATCGTTTACAAGCAGTGAATATGGGGTAAAACCAATCAAAATATGCAACGCTTTCATCTGGAGTACCCCAGGGGTCCGTTCTGGGCCCTCTGCTGTTCATCATTTTCAAAAATGATGTAGCTAAAATAATAGAATCATTTAGTCTTCAATCCCACTGCTATGCTGACGACCAGCAAGTTTATTTCTACTGCTTACCAGAAGAAATAGACAGACTAAAAACTCGCATAGCTGAGTGTCTAGAAGCAATAACTCGCTGGATGACCTCAAATAAATTGAAGCTGAATCCGTCAAAAACTGAGTTTCTCTGGACCGCCACAAGCAGACGTCAGCATATCATTGATAACTCCCCAATAAATATTTCGGGAAGTGACATTACTCCGAAGACGTGTGTTAAATTACTCGGTGTCAATCTGGATGCAGACTTTTCCCTTAAAAGTCAAGTAAACAGAACTGTAAGTACAGGGTTCTTTCAATTAAGGCAAATAAAAGCAGTACGGAGAAACCTGCCAACAGAGGCAACTAAACTGCTTGTCAATTCGTACGTTGTGTCACGTCTAGATTATTGCAATGGAATATATGGAATATATATGAGTCTCCCCAAATACCAAATTAACAAATTGCAATCAGTATTCAACGCTGCAGCAAGACTTATCACCGGCGTATCTAAATATTCTCACATTTCAGAGCATCTCAAAAATCTCCACTGGCTTAAATGTCCTGAAAGAATCCAGTTCAAGCTCTGCTGGATGGTATTTAAGTCACTTAACGGAATGGCTCCGGCTTACTTATCAGAACTGTGTATTCCCGAAAATACCAACTCACGACAGTCCACCCTTAGGTCAGCAGCGTCATCAGCTATCGGCAGGTTGAAGAAACCAAAGCGTACACCTAATACTAAGTTCGGTGATCGTGCTTTCGGAGTGTCAGGACCTAAAGCCTGGAATGAACTGCCGCATGACTTAAGAATTATCAAAGACTCTACAGAATTCAGAACTAAACTTAAAACATATCTTTTCAGACAATCGTATCCATACATTAAAGAAATTCACCTGTAAATTGCTTAGCTAGGCCGGCCGGTTAGTACTTACCTAAAGTCATTAAATAAATTAAAAAAAAAAAAAATATATATATATATAATTAAAAATTCACGCATCGGTGCGCAAATGCGTCCACAGCCCGCAAAACTGTAAACAACCAAAGTGTAAAATAAAAAATAAAAAACGTTAATAATTATTAAAGCTTCTTACGTTTTTTAAGGTAATTTTATAGATATTTTCGAGTCCTAAAATTCATTTTATGAATACCTTCCAGTCCTAAAAATTAATACCAATAATTCAATAAATACCAACTCTTCTTGTGCCACCAATCATCTAATAAATGTAACATCAATAGAAAGGGAGAAACAAACAACCATGTAAAACTATCATCTCTATAATTAAATTTTTCTAAAACTGTGTTCATCTGAAGCGACCTGCCAGGTAAGTATGTTTTTCTGTATCTGTCTGTACATAATTAGTTAAGAAATATTTGTACAGCGCCTTTGAGGTGATTTCTCACAAAAACGGCGCTATACAAGTCATCCAACTATTATTATTATTATTGTATTTTAACACATTTTAATTTTATTTTAAATATGCCTTTTAATGCAGTATTACGTTTTATACAAAGGTACACACCTCACTAGATAGTGATGACCTTTTTTGTCACTTATTCTAAAAGTGACATTTTCTCTGGTAGTTAATCTATGCCGCCCATAGAGGTGGGTAATTCTACTTATTTTATGAACCCAGTTCCAAATTCAAGCTCAGCCACACGGACTTGATTCTTCGAACTCGGTCCTTCATCTCTTTCGGTCTTCCCGGGTCCGCTGTTCCGGGAGTAAGAATCATTCATATTGCACTATTGAATAGTTTCTGACTCCAATACAAAACCTTAGTCATTCTTTGAGTGTGAGTTCGGAACGAGTGCATCCATATTTGCGAACTCGGAGTGAGTCCACCGCCCTCGGAATCGGATTCATTGGACTCAGTCTGGTCGGAACGACTCTCCTCTATGCTTCACCTACCGTAAATTGCCGAAGACTGTGAATTACCGTGCCGAAAATTTCAACATCCATATAATGTTTAATAATTTTTACTAATTAATAATGTTTAAAGTAAATCATAATGTGTTTCTTAACTTACTCAATATTGAGTTTTTCTCTTATTAAAACTACGCAAATATTGATTTTTTAACGAATGTCATTCTTTTAATGACAGTTGACAGCTGTTATCCGAGAGAACCAGAACCGCTATTAAGCAAGAAGTTTTTAAGCCTAAGGAAAAATATAAGGAGTCTTCCTTAAAATTAACGGGAATGGCGATCCAGGGGCGCTATTCCCGTTCTTTTTAAGATCCTTAGGGTTAAAGCCTTTTTACTTAACTGCGGTTCCAGTTCTCTCGGATGACAGCTGTCAGCTGTATTCAGCGAGCGACATTCATCAAAAATGTCAATATTTGCGATATTTTAACAAGAGAAAAACTCAATATTAAGTATGTTACCAATTACGTTATTATTAACTTTAAACATAATTAGCTAGTAAAAATTATTAAACATTATATGGATGTTGACATTTTCGACAATTCACGTCAAGCGCGGCATTGGAGAGAGTCGGTACGACCGGCTGAGTCCAATGAGTTCGATTCCGAAGGCGGTGGACTCACTCCGAGTCCGCAAATCCAGATTCACTCGTTCCGAACTCACACTCAAGGAACGGCAAAGGTTTTAGATTCGAGTCAGAAACGAAAGGCGTCTCTATTCTAGATCGAAAGGAACGAAGACCGAGTCCGAGGAATCGAGTCCATGTGGCGAAACTCAGATTGGAACCTGTAATTTAAAATAAGTGGAATGCCCCACCTCTTCGGTAGGCACAAATTCAAATGTCACTTTTAGAAGTATCTAATGAGGTAGGAACCTTTTTATAAAACGTGATTCTACGTTGAAATGCTTATTTATGATATTTACAAATAAATTATATAATAATGTAATTGTTTTTAAAATTTTAGTTCAAAATCTTATGTCACTTGAAGATATTTCATCAATTTGTGATTTCAAATAATCTCTTGATAATCTATTTAGGATATTTTTATTATATCTCACCAGAATTCCGCAGTTAATCAAGAAGTCTGTAACCCTAAGGTAAAACGAAAAGAATCTTCCTTAAAAAGAACGGGAATAGCGCCCCTGGTCTTGGCGGCGGATGGAGACCTCTCGATCTCTCCAGCCGGATTCTATCAACCCATCGCTTTGCATCAAAGTGCGAGTTTGCGTTTGTCATTTCTGGAAATTCTGACCCCCGGATTCGTACTTATCCGTTATACCCCTTTCCTTCCCAGAATTTCCTCCCCTTCCTTTCCTTAAAACGTCCAAGGATGAAATTATTTTCTGCAGGGCCTCCTGTGTGGAGTTAATGTAAAAAAATAAATTATTAAAATAGCGTATAAGATTTATATATATATAATGTTTAACAACACGAATGTCAGGACTGTACTTGTTTGGCTGTGTTTCTTTCGCAGCGCCTCTGGCTTAAACTTCTGTCACGCACTTGGGTAGATTACTCGAATAATAAAAGTATGGTTTTTACATTTATGTAACAGCAGAAGGAGTGTTTGGTTCAGGTTTAACACTGCACACTAAGAATCCTTCTTAAGTATGCACAGACATTTGTTATTCAATGTTTTAAAAAATATATTTTTTTAACATTTTTGATTAATTACTTACCTACTTTAATCAATTTTTGTTTATGTTTATAATTTGTTTATCCTTACATTATTGTGTTCTGTGTTAATTTCTATACTTGAAATTTTTATTTTTTAATATTCTGTATATTCCCGATGAGGAAAACACCTCTTTTGAAACATGTTGATATGTAGATATTAAGAAAGTGGTCATTACAAAGTAATTTTTAATTAATTTATTAATAAATATTCTGCTGATAAAGAGATGCTTGTTTTACTATTTTAGAAATTATTTTATTGTTATAGTTTCCATTATATCATATTTTCCAGTTCTCTAGCAATCGTTAGGTGTTATGCAAAAATTCTGCCAAAATCACGTAAAATTTTATTTATCGAATGTAGGTAGGAAATATTCGCGGTAACAATTACGTAAAAACAATAAAATATTATTTGCAAGCTGATTAGATGAGTATCTATAGAAATACATTTCTGAAATGGAGAAGCCATCTGTCAATCAAATAATAGCGTGAAATAATTTAGTATTTTGAAAACATATTTATCGGCACGAATCAGTATGATGATCAGATAAACAACAAACATTTTGGCAAAAACTTTAAAATACCATTCCACTAGATTTTTTTAGCAAAAAGAAAATCGCAAGAAACACATAAAAGCCTGCCATTAAGATTTCACAAAAGTCGAATAAAAAAAAAACTAAAAACATTAAGGAAATCGTAAAATTTGACAAATAAAAACTCATAGCACAAGACCGGCTAGAGGGTGGAGGACAAAAAAGTATTCTTCTTTCTATAAAAAATTGAATTTTTTAAATTTAAATAAAAAATCTTTTTGTTTTAAGCCACTTTATTTTTATACATATTTATGAATTCGACCGGTTTCGGTTGGACTCAACCTTCTTCAGGAATGTACACATATAAACTAAAATTAAAATACAGAGATATCATAATGGAGACAGAGAAAGTGAGGAAAAGAGACAGCACGATAGGGTAGAACAGGACAGAGCATCACAGTGGGAGGGGGGGTAGTGCGGTAGATAGAGAGGTAGGGGGAGGGGAGGGGAAGAAAGGGAACATCCTTAAAATCGGACTTTGGGTTAAATCTAATTGTTTATTTAAATTTTTTTTAAATGGAAAATGGTAATAACCAAATAAATGCAGCTGCCTGTTTTATATTTCGCGTAATCCCATTTAAACGTGCCTGGTGACTCATTTAAGCTCTGGAATAGGGTCGCACATTTCAAAGCCCAAAAGCTTTTGCCTTTTAAAATCCAGTCAAAGTAATAATGACGCCGATGTCATTGAATTAGTATTAAATGAATTCCGAACCTTTCAAACAATTTCGGTTGGAGAGTTGGTTTTAATCATATTTCCTACAATTTCAGGACCTGCATAGTGCACATGTAATCTCATTTTATTTTCTGAGCACAAATCGCAGTGACAGTGGCAGAGCAAAGTGCCAGCGGCAGGTTACGGTGCGAGCAAATGCAAACGAGTGGCGCGGGAAGAGAACTAGTTATTTCGAGAACTTCTGTGCAATGATATTTCAGAGTAGTATCTACTCTCAATATCGCCCTGGCGATAGATTACCATTCAGACTCGAAACGTTGCTTTATATGGCTTTTGCCGTGTTTTGTGAAAACATATGATGGTCAGGTACTTCCTATTCTTCTTTCTACAGCTTTACAACATGCTCCGATTGGGGATGCTATAGTCCCACTGGCTGTGGATAGTTGGGACTATTGTGCGGAATTTACATGAAAAAATATCTTTTCTATTATTAATCCATATGAATTGGACGTTTAAAATGCCTGCCGTTGCAGAAAACGCACAAGTTTATTTATTTTCGTAGAAAGCCGTTACTTTGTGGTTGACAAATAATTAAATAAAACTAACACTTTGTCTTTAAACCCAAATTTAATTTTAATTTACCACCAACCGGTTTCGCTTATACCAAGCTTCGTAAGGGTAAAGTTCAAAACTAAACATGAATACATACATACACTCGTATGGTGAGCATATATATTTATTTATTTAACTTAATATAAAACACAAGTACATTGGTTACATACGAGTGTATTCTAAAATTAACATAATATCTACACACAAACATTTTTACAATTTAAGTCACAATTAAGAATTATAAATTAGGACGTTAAAAAATGCACTTTATGTATTTCGTCGCTTCCTTCTAAAATATCAAAACATTTTCCATAACTCCACAGAAAATGGGAAATAATGTCCCTCGTGATCTACATCATCTTTGGGGATGCTGTGTGGAGGGTCTTTTACAGGATAGGAAAGAGTAAACCTGGGGTTTGAAGAGACCCGTGTTGCAGGAGGGAAGAAACACAGAGGCCGGCAGATCATTTCACACGAGAACGGGTCGCTTCTACGACTCAAATGTCAACCATGTGCAAATGCTGGGCGCTCGTTTGCGTGATTCCCGACTGTGCACCGGTGCCGAAGGGATCAATGATGGTAGTTCCTCAGGGCACCTTCCATTAAAAATACCTGTAGAACAAGGATATCATTCCTAATTGACGTCTGTGCTCCAAAGATTGCAATCCGTTTGTTAAGATAGGCGAATCTATCAAACGGACCGCCCGTTTCTGCACAGGGGTTTTTCAGATATTTCTTCTTTTATATTGGCCGACATTTCTTGTAAGATCTTCATGGCTCTACATAGTAATGAGTTTTGCGATTTTGTGATATATAATATAATAGAATGGGATAACATATAAAAAAAGAAAGAGACAGGACGTCAAAGGACGGAGGGATTAAGAAAAAGTTTAAATTTGTTAGTTAACGGGAAATATATCTAACATAGGACTGAAGGATAGGTTACGTTGCTTATTAAAAATATTACGATCATTTTCAACATTTCTTTTTTTTTTTAATTTCTAAAGCTCCTAAATTATCGAATTTAAAATTTCTTCAAAATATTAGTATTCACTTTGTGGCGTCATTATTAATAAATTAATTAAATATTACTTTGTAATCATAACTTTCTTAATATATATACATATCATCGTGTTTCGAAAGGGATGCTTTCATCTATATATTCAAAATTCCAGAATGTTAAATGTCAAAACAAGGATGAGCTTTACCGTACATATTTTTATATTATATTCATGATTAGTACTAACATACGATTTAATCATTGAAAATATCCATATAAAAGAACCATCGACATAATATGAATTTAATTTCATTATACTACGATACTTTTCATTTCCAATGCCTCTCGATTACTCCCACGCTTTCGTATATACTCCGAGACATTGACCACACTCGAGGCGACCTTTTCCAGTTTAATTAAATATACGATCCAGACAAGATAGCAAAGATTAAGAAAGTTTTCAACGTGAAATAGCAAAGTTTCCCAGTTATTAATCTTACTTAATATATGTACTGGCTCCATTTAATCTGCGCAGATCTCTCCTCCCCAGTCTCGTCCTTCGTGCCAATGCGGCGGGGGTATTGTTAATTCGCAGTCGTCCACTGTATCGTTTCGTGGATATGTAGGTACAGCAGGTACCCCGTATGTAGGCAGGCTGAAGGTTCCCTCACGTGTCCCATCCCCGGCGGAAGTTTGACGTATCGTTAATTTCCCGAGAACTCCGGTGTTTGACGATTCGTGGTCGTGCATATATAATTGGTAAATTCGATTTATCACGAGTCGCGCGAGGCGGGGAGGTTTGGAAAGCGAGCCGGGCTGAATTTTGAAGGGGTTGCGGTTTTACGGACAGAGCGGTGGGCGGGGGAGGGTGAGGGGTTGTTAGTTAATTGCGAATAGATTATACAATATAATTAGAATGAATAACGGAATGAATTATTTATTGCTTTAGATTTGTGCGTTGAATTTGTTTGATCTAATTAAATTTTACGCTATTATACAGAGTTCCCACTTTGTCGCACCGACAATCTCGAAAAGATCTTTTTCTTTTGTTTTTTTTAGTATTTAAAGTATAGATTTTTTTTGATTATAAGTAATGACTTTTGTGGAAAATTCATTTCATGGTCGGTAGGTATTTACAAAAATCTAAATACTCATGCATCATCATGTTGGAGAAAATTAAAAAAAGAACTTCTGCGTAAGTTTTAGATTAAATTAAATAAAATGAAAAAATTAATGTCTCTACAGAGCGCCCTGTAACCTTTAACAGTTCTAGCGTAGTATATCGACAATATGCAAAATTGACGTTAACTTTCAGAAAGTGTCTTTTCAAATAAATTGAATACTGATGGTATACGCAGAATGCCAGATCAATCCTTAACCTACAAATTGTAAAATGTATTTATTTTGCACTTTTTCAATCAATCGCTACATATACTACGGTATTGTGGGATAGGGAGGTTGTGCAGCAACAATTCTTTATCCCACGGTCACAACTCAAAACCTATTGCAGAGAATAATATTCAAATGTCACCCGTTACACCCATCAGAGCCACTTTTTAATAAATTCGCAATCTTAGACATTCGACAGCTATACGTAAAGACTATTCTCATGTAAATATGCAAAAATGATTTAATGAACAAAACACAAGAAAAAATTTACACCCGCTACTTATGACAACTAAAATGCATAATTCCCCAAACGAAAACAGCCTTCACCCAAAGACAGTTCTCTTATATTGCTCCGAAAATGTTCACCTCGCTGAGTACCGATACTAGGAAATCCAAATCGTCTTTATACCACCTGTTCCAAATTGATTATTTGCAAATGGAATGAATTATTTCAAAGAATGTCTTATATCGCAGAATAGATTATTATTAATACATTAACTTATTCAATAATATTTTTATTTATTTTTAAACTAATACTCGTACATATGTATATGTAGAGTAATTATGATTTTATTTCTCTCCTATTTTATTTGATTTTCTAATATATTTACTGAATATCCACTTTTACCTTTCCATTCAATATTCAACTTCACGTTGTTTTAAAATGCTTCTGTTTCAATTTCTAATTACGATATCTTATATTTTTACATGTAGGTATAAAACAATATTTTGTACAACAAACTTCGACTGCTATAATACGGGCATGTGCCTAGTTTGCATTTCTTTACGACATGTAGGTATACAACAATATTTTGTACAACAAACTTCGACTGCTATAATACGGGCATGTGCCTAGTTTGCATTTCTTTACGACATGTAGGTATACAACAATATTTTGTACAACAAACTTCGACTGCTATAATACGGGCATGTGCCTAGTTTGCATTTCTTTACGACATGTAGGTATACAACAATATTTTGTACAACAAACTTCGACTGCTACAATACGGGCATGTGCCTAGTTTGCATTTCTTTACGACATGTAGGTATACAACAATATTTTGTACAACTTCGACTGCCATAATACGGGCATGTGCCTAGTTTGCATTTCTTTGACGTACTACAAAACAATACGGGCATCTAGTTTGCATTTCTTTACGACAGGTATACAACAATATTTTGTACAACAACACGACTGCCATACGGGCATGCCTAGTTTGCATTTCTTTACGACATGTAGGTATACAACAATATTTTGTACAACAAACTTCGACTGCCACAATACGGGCATGTGCCTAGTTTGCATTTCTTTACGACATGTAGGTATACAACAATATTTTGTACAACAAACTTCGACTGCCACAATACGGGCATGTGCCTAGTTTGCATTTCTTTACGACATGTAGGTATACAACAATATTTTGTACACCAAACTTCGACTGCTATAATACGGGCATGTGCCTAGTTTGCATTTCTTTACGACATGTAGGTATACAACAATATTTTGTACAACAAACTTCGAGTGCCACAATACGGGCATGTGCCTAGTTTGCATTTCTTTACGACATGTAGGTATACAACAATATTTTGTACAACAAACTTCGACTGCCATAATACGGGCAATATGGGCATGTGCCTAGTTTGCATTTCTTTATGACATGTAGGTATACAACAATATTTTGTACAACAAACTTCGACTGCCACAATACGGGCATGTGCCTAGTTTGCATTTCTTTACGACATGTAGGTATACAACAATATTTTGTACAACAAACTTCGACTGCTATAAT
>JAHDVE020002495.1:0-61411 GCA_022606495.2 Halesus radiatus | reverse complement strand
AAAGTGTAACAATTATTTTATAAACAATAATTATTAGCCTGAAACACTCATCCAAATTGAAAAAAACCTTTCCGAGCAAAGATAAATGTCGCCGACAGGACTCGAACCTGCACCCTTCTGATTGCCGGTCAGATGCTCTACCGTTGAGCTACGTCGGCTTATCGCAAACCCGCCAAGTTAATTAAGATTTTTTTTTTCATAATTTTAAAGAAAAATAAATAAAATGATTCTCATCCATACTAGATATTTACTAAACCTTTAATTAAAAAAATATTTATATCATTCAGTTTGGATGGGTATTTTGGCTTCAAATCCAAAATTAAGTCATGTATGAAACAGGCAGTGCAGCCGTTCCTCTTAAGAATGTCTTTAAAATATTTCCCAGTAATTGTTCTGATTTCTTTCGCCTGATTATTAAAATAAATAAAAAAACACCTTTCTTATTGAGTATGTCTTGTGTAAAATAAGTCTTCAAATAGCTTCATAAAGTATTGTCATTTACGTGGAATTGTAACCGCAGTTAAGCAAAATATCTTTAACCCTAAGGACAGGGACAATATCTTTAAAAATAACCGGAATCAGGATCCTGTTTCGAGCCTGCATACAAAACACACACATACTGCAAAGTTATCCTTCTCGAGACGTATCAGAAAATTAATAATTGCAAAACAATATTGTTACCTTCATAGTTTTGCGCATTTGTTAAGTCAACCACAACAAAAACTAATAAAACAAAAAACTTGACGAAATCAGCGGCCATTTTGCCGAAAACAACCGACACGTTCGAAATTTGAAATAAAACACTGCTTCTATTTGACAGTTGTTAATTGAATTAATTTGAATTTAGATGAATTTAATTTGTTCTCCGGACGAAGCGACCGTTCCAAGCAACGACTCGTAGATACTAACGACACATTAAATTGTTGCTTGACAAGTAGATTACATTCTAACAGAAGAAGATGCAGGAAAATTATGTTCTTTCTTAGCAGGACGGTAAACTAAGAAACACTTGAATTTATTTAGGGATGTCGAAAAATCTCTTGCAAATAGCATTTTTCTATAATTTCCACCACGAGCTATGTAGCTTTGAATTATCAAAAACAAAAAACAATTCGTCATATTAACAGTTTTCTGTTTTTGTAAACGCATTTTTTTTTAATTTGCTTAATTTATTTTTTCACTTTCTCAGTTTATTTTACAGTAATACAAATAAAAACATGTCGGTCTCCGTGTTTTTGGACGCGGGTTTAAATCCCGGCGTGCGCAAGTAAATTTTATATAATTGAATTGTGTTATTTCACAATTTACTCATTAAAAAATAATATGTGGATTCTGTCAGTATCGCCCTGGTGAAATATCACCTTTCAGAAACTTAACGTTGCTTGAAATGGCATTAGCCGTTTTTGGTGACCAGATCTGAGTAGACAGGTCCTTCTTCTCCATCTCGTTCCCCTCCCCAATGCCTTCATAGCTGTCTCACGAGCTCCAGACGGTTGGGAGCAGTTGGAACTCTTGTGCAGTATCACATAAAAATAATGAAAAAAATATATTAACTAGTATTATTAATGTTGTTAAGCTGAAAATGCCTTCAGAAGGTGAAACAGCTCTCACGCGCAATAAAAACTCTGTTGGGTACCTATATACATGTATAGTTGATGTTTAAAATAATTTTGTGATCAATGTTACACATCCTCTATGGTTATTTTATCAATACAATTAGTTTCTATTACATGTAGGTATTATTATACGAACGCATATTATTTAGTGACGTGACTTATCTTTTTCTCGCGACTCTACGATTATTGCCACAGAATAATCGGGATCTACGATTATTGCGACAGAATAATCGGGATCTACGATTATTACGACAGAATAATCGGGATCGACGATTATTGAGACAGAATAATCAGCATCTACGATTATTGGGACAGAATAATCGGGATCTACGATTATTGTGACAGAATAATCTGCATCTACGATTATTGCCACAGAATAATCGGGATCTACGATTATTGTGACAGAATAATCTGCATCTACGATTATTGCCACAGAATAATTGGGATCTACGATTATTGTGACAGAATAATCTGCATCTACGATTATTGGGACAGAATAATCGGGATCTACGATTATTGTGACAGAATAATCTGCATCTACGATTATTGCCACAGAATAATCGGGATCTACGATTATTGTGACACAATAATCTGCATCTACGATTATTACCACAGAATAATCTGCATCTACGATTATTGCCACAGAATAATCTGGTACCCACGACAGAATAATCGGGACTATTGATTGCTGTGACAGAATAATTTTGCACTCATTAAGATTACTGCCGTCAGTAATCTGCATCTACGATTATTGGGACAGAATAATCGGGATCTACGATTATTGTGACAGAATAATCTGCATCTATGATTATTGGGACAGAATAATCGGGATCTACGATTATTGTTACAGAATAATCTGCATCTACGATTATTGCCACAGAATAATCGGGATCTACGATTATTGTGACAGAATAATCTGCATCTACGATTATTGCCACAGAATAATCGGGATCTACGATTATTGTGACAGAATAATCTGCATCTACGATTATTGGGACAGAATAATCGGGATCTACGATTATTGGGACAGAATAATCGGCATCTACGATTATTGCGACAGAATACTGGTCATCTAAGATTACTCGTCGCAGCAATGAGCGGTTTGCACAGTATGTAGATTTTTCTGTTCTTATTGGTCAATGACCTATGTCATAAAGTTTTAATTATTTTTTGTTCAGCTATAAACCCATTATTATATTACCCATCCAAACTGAATGACATATTTTTTTTAATTGAAGGTTTAGTAAATATCTAGTACGGAAGAGAAGTATATTTATTTTATTTTTACATTATGAAGTATATGCCATGAAAAAAAAAATTACTTTCATCATTTTATAGGCAACTTAGAAAATTGTTTGCGGGTTCACTGTATTTTTTTAAATGATCATATTTGCTATATAAATACGCTTACGTAAATAAAAAAAAAAACAACAAAAACGAAACGTTTAAAAAAAACCTTTCTTCGGGTCGATATTTTTAATTATGTGCTGAAAATTTGTGTTCCAATATAAATTGGTTGTTTTTAAATTAATTTAAAGTTCACCGTAATGCTTATTTTAATATTGTATATCTCATTATATTTTTAAAGTAGGTTGGGTGAATTTTTTTTTACGTCCCACAAATAAATGTTAAATATACCTCTAAAATCGCGAAAAATCAATTTCATTAATGGCCTATATTTCATAATGTAAAACAAAAATAAATAAATTACTTCTAATCCGTACTAGATATTTACTCTACTTTATGATAAAAAAATAAATTCGTGTCGTTTAGGTGAGTATTTTGGTCTTAAATCCAAAAGTAAGTTTTGTATGAAACGGGCCGCTCAGCCGTTCCTCGAAATTCAACCTTTTCGCCACCTGCATAAGATAAGGACTGCGTGATTTTGTTCGAACTTTACCAAGTGGAACGCCCTAAGTATAAAAAATGTGGGAAGATGTCTATTCTATTACATAATGTAAATAATATTTTTTTTTCTGACAAAAACTCAATGTTAAAAAAAAAGTTCGAGTTAATCGGGTCGTGCAAATTTTCAGCGATTATATTCCCCGCATGCCGCTAATAATCGTCCGTTTTAATGCGACATAATCGTAATAATCGTTAAATACACCAGTACTTTTCGCATTGTGTAATTAGTTTTCGTACATCCTTTAATGTTGTAAGTACGAAGTAAAATACACAGTAAACATACTTGTCTGTTGAGTAGCGTTCAAGTTTTTCCCACTTTATTGGATACAAGGAAATTATAAACACATCTCTGTTAAAGAATAATAATTATTTGTTACTGAGAATGAGCCACTTGCACATAGATTTGTTTTTGTTTCAGAAAAGTTTTTTTTGACATTTTCAAAACATTTATTAAAATTTTATATCCAAGAGGAAAATTTATTCTTTATTGACGTTTTAAAAACCATGCTTATGTTTAAAATAGACTACCTACAAATAACACGTGACATGTTATTTGCTGACCACGTGGGCTATTTAATTCATCAACTATATTGTGTGTTTTAAAATTAGATTAATTAAAACGTAATGCCACGACCACACGATCGCCCATCCTTGCAATTGTTCGTATGCATTGTGCCAACGTTGGCTCGAGTTCGACGAGTTCGCCCGAGATCGTCCCGGTGTTGAACTAGTTGACCCAATCTTCAAACTGGTTGACCGAACTCGCTCAAACCGGCCTCCACACATTGGCCGTTAAGTGCGAATTCGGCAGGCGTTTCCGATGGACGTGCTGCGCGAAGAATAAAACATGACTGAACTGTGTTTATAATGACGAAAAAATACTCAAATATGTTATTAACCAACAAATAAATGCCCAAATATGCATTATGCATATTTGGCTAATAATGCTAATAATTGGATAATTTGTATAGCGCTGTTTTTCATTAAAAAAACACCTCAATGACGAAATGTATGTAATCCGATGTATAATCGGGGCTAGTTGTTGTGTTTTTTTGCGCTGCAATTTGACTCAGGCCGTGCGTAAAAATAAAATGCGGATCTAAAACAGACGCAATAGATATCGAAAAGCGGTGGGGACGATCAACTTGAAATTCGTCGTATTTTGAAAGACATGAACATGTGACTACATATTTTTTTGCTGCGAAGTTCATAAAACAAAGGATTGGTGATTTGATGATTATTATTTCATCGATATCTAGTATTTATTTCTGGTATTATGAGTATTTAATGAGAAACGAATTATGTCAATAATATTATAATTTATGTTCACCTTATCAAAACAATATAACACATTTAAATAAATCAATTAAGAAAATATTATCATTTAAATACGGGGAAACACATTATAAATGTAAAAACCTCACACAATAGAAAATTTTAATTGTTTTCTAACTAAGTCGGTATTACCGATAATAAATCATTACTTTTAAAAAACCCGTCCAAATTAGAATGGAGAGTAAATAAAATCATATAAATAAGTCGTCACAATGTGGATTAACCGCAGTTTGAAAAAAGCCTTCAACGCCGAAACAGCTGTCACAATAATAAAAAGTAAAAATACTTTCAGAACTTCATTATAATATTATTAAATTTGATTTATATTACATTTAAAAAAAGTATTTTATTTTTATAAACAATAATTATTAGCCTGAAACACTCATCCAAATTGTTAAAACCTTCCGAGAAAAGATAAATGTCGCCGACAGGACTCGAACCTGCAACTTTCTAATATCCGGTCAGATGCTCTACCGTTGAGCTACGTCGGCTTATCGCAAACCCGCCAAGTTAATCAATATATACTAGTGTTTCATTCAATAATTACTGTTTTTATTATATTTCACCCGTAAACAACCAACTTTATTAGTATGAGGAGGGCTTGTAACGGCTAAATCCCTCAAAAGATGGCGTCGAGACAAATTATGTCTACATTTTATTGGGGAAAAATGCTTTGACTTGTCAAATATTTATTAATTGAAAAACTAATTGTTTATAAAAATAATTGTTACCCTTTGCGCTATGCACAAAAATCTTGTCTTAAAAACTTTAGTTTATCAATTGTAAAAAAAGTATTTGTTCATTCAATTTGCGCACGCCCGCAGTACACAAATTGCTGATTTAGGCTGCTCTCTGACGGTCCGGTGACGAACGAACATTTCACTCACTACCGGAGACACTGCGCAGAAAAGTCAAGTTTGCTAAAGTAAGGCAACGGTTTGTAACGCAGTCCATTGTGGGACTTTTCTGCGCAGTGTCTCCAGTAGCGAGTGAAATGTTTGTTCCTCACCGGACTGTCAGAGAGCTGCCTTACACTGGCACGGTCTGTTTTATTTTACACGTACAGCTGCGCAAAAACATGGTGCTGGATTGAGTGTTGCAATTACACAAGGACGCTTGACGATGGCACAAATTACGATTATTCACGGGCACCGAAGAGAGTTGTCAGGTTACTTAGTTACAAACTGCGCAAAAACACGGGGCTTAATTTGAATCTCGTAATTGCACAGGAGCGGCTGTACAAATTGTTGTGTGCGCAGGCACTGAAGTTGCTTCCGTTAATTTGCACACGAACACGAGTATTTGCACCCGGACAACTAACTACATGATCATGGAAGAAAGAATCTTTTTTTTTTTTTAAGTCATTTAATCCATATTAAATGATCTAAATTGACCAGCTCAGGTATGGCGGCTCCATCGAAGCCAGAGTAAAGTTAGACTCTCAGAAGCTGGGCGTACTGTACAGAGCCCGCAGACACTGCAGATAGTACACAACTGTTGACCCTGTACAAATCGCAAGTTCGCCCACTGTAGAATTTAGTAGTCACCTCTGGTCGGGAACCCCAAAATATCTGAAAAAAAACCCTCGACTCTGTGCAGAAACGGGCGGTCCGTTTGATAGATTCGCCTATCTCAACAAACGGACTGCAATCTTTGGAGCACAGACGTCAGGTGGGAATGCTGTCCTTATTCTACCGGTATTTTAATGGAAGATGCTCTGAGGAACTAGCGTCATTGATCCCTTCGGCATCGGTGTGCAGTCGGGAAACACGCCAAACGCGCCCTCAACATTTCCACACGGTTAACATTTGTCACATGAGAACAGGTCGCTTCTACGACTCGTTCTTGTGTTCAATAGCTCCTCCATCCTATAACATGGGTCTTGATCCTCTAAAAGACCCTCCACACAGCATTTACATTTACATTACATTAAATTTGAAGTTATCAAGTTTATAAAAAAATAATATTAGGCAGGCTGGACAATAAGCTGAAAAATAAGAAGAACGGCAAGGGGTTCACGGGGAAAAAAGTTTGAGAGCCTGTGATATACAGAGCCTGTGATATACCCCAATTGGGGAAATCAGTTTGAGAGCCTGTGATATACCCCAATTGGGAAAACCAGATTCAATTAAAAACATGCATACGAGGTGTGTTCAAAAGAAAAGGTGAATTTTGAATTTTCGCGGGCTGTGTACATTCAATTATCGTTTTTTTTTTATATTGGTACACATATGTTTATCATATGTTAGCATTATCAGTCATTTTGGATTAGTGGTTTGTTTTTGACAACTGGAAAGGTTAGTCACGTTTCATTTTTTTCTTCAATTTTTTACTAAAAAAAAATTTGAAATGCTGATAAGGACATAAAAAACAAAGCAAATTTAAAATTTCACTTTAATCGGACTGATGATGCCCCAGAAAACGGCTATCAAGTTCCGACCAAAACTAGGAAATTCCTCCATAGGATTAACAATTTTTTACTAAAAAGAATCAATTTTTTTTTGAAGAAATGCTGATGAGTACATAGAAAATAAAGCAAATCTAAAATTTCACTTCAATCGGACTTATGATGCCTCAGAAAACGAACCTAAATAAAAAATCGAAGAACATCCAAAAACGTGACTAACCTTTCCAGTTATCAAAAACAAACCACTGATCCAAAATGGCTGATAATGCTGATAATGCATAAGATAAACATACGTGTACCAACATAACAAAAAAAAATCGATAATCGAATGCACACATCCCGCGAAAATTCAAAATACACCTCGTACATATATTTATTATAATATATTACAGCAATTATTTTATTTGGTACTGAAATTTCAGAATTTCCATTTATAATCTTAATTACGGAATAAACAGAGTTCGAAGTGTATCACCGTATTATCAACAGACTTACCTACATAATGATAAAATACGTTTTGCTTCAATTCGCACGTATCAAAGTTGATTTATATATGTTTTTCCCGTTAAATAAAATATAGAAAAATTATTATAAATACAACAGTAATCTCTTTTTGTACCCAATAAAAAAAACCAAGACTCTGATAATACATCGACCGTTTAGTAGTCGATTGGACAAATACGACAAAATACGGAGTGAAATCATTGAAATACATTGCCTACATCAGTTTACCGTTTAAGATTATTCATAGCCATGAGATAACAAACGCTATTTTAAATATGTTTCAATGCCATACTCGCACAAATATAAAACTATACTACAATGAGAACTAAACTTTAAACTCATCTTTTCAGACAATCGTATCCATAAATTGAAGAAATGCAACCGTAAATTGCTTAGCTAGTCTAGCCGGTTAGTTCTTACCTAAAGTCATTAAATAAAAAATGTTTAAAAATTCACGCATCGGTGGGCAAATGCGTCCACAGCCCGCAACACTGTAAATAACTAAAAGTGAGAAAATGAATAAAAAATGTTACTAACTAACTAATTAACCATCACGCCGTTTCCCCGCAGGGGTAGGCAGAGAGGACGGACCGCCAAACAACTCGTTCTTGGCATACACTTCTTGCTTCATTCACATTCACACATTCTCTTGTGTTATTCCGACTTCTAACATGGCCCGACTCGAGTATTTGATTCACTTGATCGTGCCATGTCTTCTTCCATTCACATTCGCGTCATATAATCTCCTTACACTCCTTTCTTCGTTCATTCGCTCTACATGCCCAAACCATCTAAGCGTCCCTTTCTTAATCTTGTTCACTACGCTTACATCAGCCTTGCATTCTTTACGAATCTCAACATTTTCACTCGATCATACATGGTTTTACCACACATTCGTCTCAGAGATCTCATTTCTACAGCATTCAGTCTACTTTCATCCTTCCTCTGCCAGTTCCATGCCTCACTGCCATACATCAAGGTATCAGCACTCCATTGTGGACTGCTAGCTTCGCTTCCTTGGACAACTTTTGTTTGCGCCAACCGCGTTCAGTCCTCCGTTAATGGAGTTTCCTGCATTCACCCTTCTTTCAATATCCCTATCAGTCTTTCCATCTCTCGTAAACATACTTCCCAAATACACAAACTCGTCTACCTGCTCCAAGTATTCATCATTCACAACTATATTGTACACTGTTTTCGTACTCTCTCTTTCAAACACCATGACTTTAGACTTACTTACATTCATCATTAGCTCATTCTTCATACATACTTCGTTCATCCTGTTAATATCTATTAAAACCTTCTTACGCTTTTTAAGATCATTTTATAAATATTTTCCAGTACTAAAAATAATAAATATTTCAATAAATACCAACTCTTTTTATGCCACCGGTCTTCTAATAAATGTAACATCAATAGAAAAGGAGGATAAAATAGAAACTAATAAAACTATCATCTCTATACTTAAATTTTCTAATAAAACTGTGTTCATCTGAACTAACAGGTAAGATACATAATTAGATAGGGAATAGGAAGTAATATTTGTACAACGCCCTTGAGGTGATTTTTAACAAAAACGGCGCTATACAAATCATCCAATGATTTTTATTATTATTATTATTATCAGTAGAAGACGCACCTAATTATATAGCATTACAGTTAATAACTATAGTCCGCATTAGCACAGGACCCCTAGTAAGGAGGACTAACAAAAACACATCAAATCGTTTACAAATTTTTTAATTCTAACATACAGGGTGGCGCAAAACTACCGTTATGGTTTGAATGTTTACGGGACCTCTTTGGCGAACGCATTATTTCGCGCAGAAGCGATTTCAATTGGCCCCCACGTTCACCGGATTTAACAGCGCCAGACTGTTTTCTTTGGGGTTATTTAAAAATACCAAATACGTAAATACCAGGGGTGTTAGTTGAAGTTTGCCGGTTTTTTCAATAAAGAAAACGCTTAATTCTCAAGGGAATCTCAACATTTTTTTATTCAAAGTATTGACCATCGGATTCTATACATTTTGCCAATCTTTGAGGCAAATCATGGATACCATTCCAAAAAAAAATTCTCTTTCGAGGCAAACCATTCGACGAGCCATTTTTCGACTTTTTCAAAATTGGCCATGCGCTGCTCTGCGAGTGAGTGTCCCATCGATGCTGCAAGGTGATAGTCGGACGGGGCAAGGTCTGGAGAGTACGGCGGGTGCGATAATATTTCGCAATTCAATGCTTTGAGAGTGTTCTTCACTACTTTAGCTGTATGAGGCGGTTTGGCGGTTCTTTCGATTTGTCTCTCGTTCATTTGGTGTGGTACCCATTTTCCATACTTTCGGATCTTTCGCATGGCTTTTAAACGTTGGAAAATTGCTCCTTGGGTCACATTAAGTGTTTGGGCCAATTGTTGTTGCGATTGGGTTGGGTCTTTATCCAATAACTCCTGCAATTCCTCGTCTTCGAACTTTTTCGTTGCACCAGGATGTTCATTGTCTGTTAAATCGAAATCTCCACTTTTAAATTGACGAAACCATGTCTCACATGTTCTAATCACTGGAGCATGTTCACCATAAGTTTCTACCAGCAACCGATGAGCTTCAACTGCTTTTTTCTTTTGATGAAATAAGAAAAGCAACGAAAGCCGCAAATGCGATTTACTTGGAACGAAACTCGACATATTCACTGAGGTAACCAACTATGACACTATTATTTTGGCAGAATGTAACTTGTGTATTTTTGAAGGTTAATCCAACTGAAAAATATGACATAGATGCCAAATCATAGAAATGTATACACATCTCTAGCGACATCTATGAGTAAAACCGACAAACTTCAACTAACTGGTAAGCCAGCGACCATATCACAGCTAAAACAAAACATTCGCAATGAAATTCAAGCCATAACACCGGAAATTTTACGAAAAGTTATGCGAATGTGCGAAGCCGAAAATGGCCACCACTTGCGGGATATAATTTTTCACACTTAAGCCAAAAATATTCCCCAATTAATATACTGTATAACAAATTATTATAAGCAATAATTATTAACCTGAAAAATCATACAAATTGAATAATCTTCCGAGAAAAAATACATGCTGCCGACGGGACACGAACCAGCATGTATTTTTTCTCGGAAGATTATTCAATTTGTATGATTTTTCAGGTTAATAATTATTGCTTATAATAATTTGTTACCATATTTGTGCTATGCATAAAAAATCTTGTCTTATAAAAACATAAGTTTATCATTTAAAATAAAAAAAATTATAATACTAATTAACCATTAAATAAAAAAGTTATTACACATTCAAACCATAACGGTAGTTTTGCGCCACCCTGTATTACGTACGTATCGGTTTTGAACGCCGATTTATATACATCGTCTCGTTGTTCTTTACTGAATATAACTACGTTTCTTCACTTGTTTATTATATATATCTCCTCTTGTTGGTTCGGGTTTCAGATTTAGTGGTCAGATACTTTGCTTAGGTATTGTATTAGATATAACATGAAACAATTATGAATTAGGAACGTAGTGTAGTACTCCAGCAAAGGTGTAGGAAGAAATTAGTTAACGTACCAATTGTACTCTGTCTATGATGTAGGAGGAATGAACTCGGGATCTAGGGAACATACGGTTTATAAAGGAACTTACAAAGAATTGCACCGTTACATTTGGAAAGTTTAGCGGCATAGATGAATTAGTCTCGCAGATTTGAGAACAATGGATTAGTTTACATTTTAAAGGATATGAAAATAATCAATACAGTAATTTCAATTGACTTTAGGTTTTGCCTTGGGGATAGTTTTATTAGGGGTATTTATAATTCTGCGATGGATTACTTATTTAAACGGCCACTGTAATAAAAGAGTACTAGGTGAAGTATTGTCTGGTGAAGGTTGGTAAAAAATAGCAATTCCAAACTTAGGTAGACAGTTAGGATCAGATCGGTTAGGACCGGTTTCGCTGAAAATAGCAAAGTTTGTTTTTATTAGTGCCGGGAAGGTTTAGAGAGTAGTTTGAATGAAATCCAATATGTAAAACTGTTGCTATAACGTTTTAAAATTAGTATGAAAAACATTGAACCCGCCACGTTTTATTTAGGTAAGCCCATAAATATAACACTCTTGTTAGCCACAGATTGCATATTCAAAAGAAGAAGGTTTTTTTGGGTAGAATATTTTCAAACTGCAAAACAAACATTGAAAAAATGAACGTTTGAATTTTTTTTTACAGAGACCAAGGAGGAAATAATTTCCCTCAAGGCCTTTATCATCTTTGGGGATGCTGTGTGGAGGGTCTTCTAGAGGATAGGAAGGAGTGAACTTGGGTCTTGAAGAGACCCATGTTATAGGATGGAGGAAACACGGAGGCCAGCAGATCATTCCACAGCCGAGCTGTTGAACACAAGAACGAGTCGTAGAAGCGACCCGTTCTCATGTGACAAATGTCAACCGTGTGCAAATGTTGGGCGCGCGTTTGGCGTATTTCCCGACTATGCACCGGTGCCGAAGGGATTAATGACGCTATTAGATTAGATTAGATTGAAATAAAATTTTCAAATGAATGTTTCTTTATTTGGAGATAGTTACTTTCGCTGTCAAAGCAATTATTGTACCCGAGCAAGGCCGGGTACACATCAGCTAGTTATGCATAAAATTTGTTCTGTAAACATTTTTATACATAGTCGCAAATAATATATTTTTTTATATACTTGAGTCGTTTCACATCCACAGTCAGAACAGAAGGGTATGCATGAGACGGTGTCCGAATGTGAACGAAGCAAGGATGCGTAAAGGCATTTTACTTTGTGTTTAAAAAAATAAATTATATCTGATTATTTGCTCAATTGACCTTATCTGTTGGCCTGTGTCACAAGGTCTTAGACCGACTAACCGGTTGAATCGTCTCGGTTACGAACTTGCCTCTCGACCTCTCCTGAACATGATACGTATTCATTAGGTATCATATATCAACCCGCAAATTCACAATCAAAATATTTTCTTTGCATTTGCATGGAGCCATCTAGAATATATTTCACCGCTATGGTTACCATATTAGAATGATAATAATTTTATTTTTTTTAATTTTTAAAGAATTTCGTTACAATGGAGGTGTATCGGACGCTTTGCCGCCCATTTTTATATTTTGTGTATAATTGTAACTTGTAAGGGAATCGGGTCGTGTGGAAAATAAATGTTGCTTCACTGTTCGCACACAGGCCCGATTCCCGATATTTTTGTATATATCGGGTGGTCTGGGGATGAGTATGTTCCCCCAGACCACTCTAACTTTGACTGAATAAAGATGACAGAGCGAGATGACGCGGTGGGAGGGAGACGGTGATGTCGAGTAAATCTCACGGCGCTACTCGATTCAGATTTTTGTGTCGATAGCGCCGTGAGATGCCAACTAGGCCGCCCGGCGTAGCGCCTAGGTGGTATTTGTATACAGGCCGAAAACGGAAAAAAAAGATGCCTCCAAACCCCTGCCCGAGCGCTCTCCCCTGACTCTCAGAGGGGACCTCCCAAAAAATATAAAAGATCTCATCTCCCTCAAAAATAATCTCCGCCGCCACTGGAAAAAAAATCGTGTCCGTAGAATCAAAACCACCATCAACAGACTTCAAGCCCTCATAAGAAAAAAACTTTATGAGCACTCAAATGACACTTGGAATAAAAAACTTCAAGAGATAAATCCACAAGATGGCTCCTTGTGGAAATTATCCAAAGCCCTCAAATCTACCCCTGCACCAAACCACCCCATTCACTCCGAAAACGGTCTCGTTTTCGATGATCAAGACAAATCGGAGGCGTTCGCCGACAGTCTTGAAAAACAATTCAGCCCCAGCTTCAAACACGCCAACCTCGACCATATTGCAAACGTCAAACGCAGAGTAAATAGCATATTAAACTCCTTACCCCCCAATAATATCCACTTCACCACCCCTGCCGAAGTCATCCGGGCTATAAAAGCTCGGAAAAACAAAAAAGCTCCCGGCCCTGATGGGATCACCAACTTCGCTCTTAAAGCTCTCCCCCAAAAAGGAATACTAGCAATAGTAAATATAATCACCGCCGCTCTCCGATTACGCTATTTCCCCAAAAGTTGGAAACATGCTCACGTAATCGTTCTTCCTAAACAAGGAAAAGATCCACTCTTCTGCGAGAACCACCGACTGATCAGTCTTCTCTCCAACATTGGTAAAATTTTTGAAAAAATTCTACTCACCCGGCTCCTAAAGCATATTGACGAAGTCTCAACCCTACCCGAAGAGCAACACGGATTCAGATCACAACACTCCACCCTCCACCAACTCCTGAGAGTCTCCGAAATCATCATTGGAGGCTTCAACACCTTTCGGTCTACTGGCGCCATTTTCCTGGACATAGCCAAAGCCTTCGACAAAGTATGGACAAACGGCCTGCTTCTCAAACTCCACGACACTGGCATCGACCCCCAACTGTTCGGTGTCCTAAAATCATTTTTACGCCGCCGTACTTTCCAAGTGAAATACCGCGGCGCTCTCTCCAAAATACGCTTCATGACGGCAGGGGTCCCCCAGGGGTCCCTACTGTCCCCCACCCTCTTCAATGTCTACACACACGACATACCCCTCACAGAAAACCACAATTCATATAAAGCTCTGTATGCAGATGACACCACCGTTATGATTCAGTACAGTTCGCCCAAGATGATTACACATCGCCTACAACTAAACATTAACAAACTCCAAGATTGGTATGACGAATGGCGCATAGACGTGAATCCCACAAAGAGCCTAGCGGTTTTCTTTTCTCGTAAGAGAGGCCGCTCCGGTCCCAGTGGGAACGTCACGTTGCACGGCCAGGTCATACCGTGGAAAAACAGTGCCAAATATCTTGGAGTTACACTTGATAAAAGACTCACTTGGATACCACACATCAAAAATACACTTACAAAAGCCCGGAACATTTCCGGTGCTTTACACCCACTATTATAATAGCACTCAAAAACCTCACTCAGAAACAAACTACTCATATATAAATCACAAATACGTCCCGTTTTAACCTACGCCTCAGCCATTTTGGCCACTGCCAACACAAAGCGACTCGAACAATTCCAAAATGTCATGCTCAGAAGATGCACCAAAAGTCCTTGGTTCGTCAGAAACAGCATAATCAATACAGGCACGAAAATCCCCCCCCTGAGGAAACACATAGTCGATTTAGCCAAATCTTTTTTCTCCAAACTTGCTTCAAATCCGAACCCAAGCATCAATTTTCTCGGGCAAATAAGACCCGACGACAACCCAACCTACCCCCTCCCGATCTCCATAACACTCCCCCCTTGATGTGTGGGCTCTAATAAAAAATTACAAAGAGCAACCAAAAATACAAAAAAAAATAGTATTAGAAGTTATGCAAAAAGAAGCCAATCCACCCGGCATGCAAAAAACATCCAACACTTCAAAAAAAAAAAAATCAAAAAATATATTATTTAAAGCCCTATATGTTGCCATAGGCAGCCCACACATCGGGTAGAAAAAAACCATCCTCCAGGTAACCATCACCTTCAGTTCGCGAGAGAGAGAGATTGGGTTCTCTGAAACTCGCCAGTGTTACCTACTCCAGAATATACTTGAACCGAAGATAGTACGCACCCGGCTCTACACCTTATCTAGCCGTGTCGACAAAACTACGATGAACCCGGACACCTTATCTTGCCGTTCCCTGATCATCCACAATGGACCCGGACGTGTACCTAGTGCACAAGAGCCCAGCAACGAGATCACCTATAAAGGGGACTGAAATGTCCCACAAGTCGCTTATCTCCAACCTTCAGTTAACGAGACTTCTCGTTTCTGCATTGAGAGATTCTCCATTGGAAAATTGTATTTAAACTCACTTGTATTGTTATTTATATTTTTAAATAAATATTATAATTTCACCGACTCTTCATTTTATAAATATTAACAAAAGTTAACTGGCGCCCAACTAGGAGGCTTCGAGAACAATCCCAAGCGTTCCAGACACCTGGATCTAGCTGAGAAGTTCTGGCTGATATCGATTCATCCCATTGCTGAAGTCTCGAACCTACAACCTTGTCAAAAATTCTATGAAGAAAACGCTGATAATTTACATGTGAGTACATTTTTTCAAAATTTCGTCTATCCCATAGCCCGATAGATCCTTACCCTTCCTTATCCACAAGGACAGAGTATATTTTTCTTTCTCTTCCAAGAGCAAGTTATATTTATTGTATTGAGTAGTTCTAATTTTTTTAGAACACCTAAAATTAAAAATGGCACTATCGAATGAGAGTTCCGCGTCATGCACGGACTGTCTTTGAGTACCATGGGTCTCAAGATGAACATTATTTTTTTATAAAGTCAGCTAGAGGCTTTTTATCTAGAAATGGCAATACGCAACAAAATAATTTTAAATACCAAGGTAACCCACAAATCCGTAACGAGGATGTGAGTACGAGAATACCGCTTATGCCACGCTCGTCCAAAGGACCGGTCATAGACTTCGGTAAAGGACGTATGGCACGGGAGCTATTTCAATGTGATCACGGAGGCCAGGATTTTTATGCGAACGAAGAAGATCCCCAAAAAACCTCGTCCAACTAAACCACATTAATTAATTTATTTATTGTAATGGACTTCCATATGTAGAAGCTCCATAAAACATAAATTTTCAATCGATACTGGTAGTTCAAATCATTCAGACTCAAGTAGAGCCTTATATATAGATTTTTTTTTGCAAGTACATTAACGAAGAATTTTTGGTACGAACGGCGCACACCATAACTACCCATAGAGGGACGGTTGTGACGCATTTAAAAAAAAAATTGTTTGGTAACAATAATAATAAAATGAAGTTTTATATATTTTTTTTGATTTCTCTGTAAAATACGATGTATATGCTCGAATTAATGAGTGCAACACTAATATTAAATGATAATAATAATAATGTTAAAAAATAAAACTCCAACAAAGCAAGTTCAACTATTCCATGTAATGGACATAATCGAACTTGATGAATTATTGAAGAATAATGAACGTGGCTGCACAAACCATGTAGCCGACTTATTATCTAGAGTAGAGATCCATCATAGTGAGGATAGTGATGATCAAGACTCGTTACGAGTAGAAATCACTTCGGATGCCCAGAGTGTCGCCGACACCATGCATAGCCATGTGGACGATAAGGGAGGAATCCCGATTCGTCACAAGCATCCATCCACCCCCACGTATGAATAGGATATTTACAGAATCGAGTAATCAGGAATTACGTAAATTGAAAACAAAAGAAGCAGGTACGGATCATGTTTGGTGTATCCCCCTCGATAATGCGCGATGCATATTTTTAAATTATGTAAAATGTTTAAACAAGAATAAATATGCGGTAATTATCAATGACGACAAGTTATACCAAATCGTCAGTGAATGTTGTAGAAAAGAACTGATTACAGTTATATTTTAATTATAACAAATTTATAAAAATATTACACGTTTTTACCTTACCTAACGTAGGCTAAGAAAGAATAGAAATTCTAATATAAAATAACAAAATTATTAATGGTCTAGGGTCTATCGTTAAAGTGCTTACTGGTAACTTAGACGATAATGACTTAAACGAGTTAAAAGATAACCTTAACTCTAATAATCATAGAGTATCTCTGACCTCCCGTACAATGGAAGACTATTACACAAAACTCAAAAATCCTTCTGATAACCAAATTGTTTTATGGTCACAAAGTAGCCGCGACCATTATGAAGATATGGATGAATTATTGCTGATACATTTCATTTATCAGGCAGAAACAATAAAGACCGCTTAACGGAAGCCGTGTTATTTGCTTCATATAATATGTATCATTATAGTATGATGATAATACCCGAGGTCTTTTTAGACGCTATTAAAAACATAAATAGGCGATAGGTGCCATCGGACGATCTTAATTTGCTTCAGCGCTTATTACAAGTAAAATTAGTTCGATCAGAGAGAAAATTACACTTCGTCATATCACTAACTCTAGTGGAACAATCCTTTTACGATTATTATGATATTTTACCTATTATTTCCAAATCTTCCGATAATAATTGCCTTATACCCGCATCCCTCCCAAGACGAATTTTGAAGAATGTAAAAGATGTATTTTTAGCAGACAAATGTCAAGAGATGACCGATACCACGACTATATGCAACAAGGAGAGTATAATATTAGACGAATGCACCAAAGAATTAACGGATTCACAAACGAGAAACCAAGAAGATATTACAGTTACCTACTCCAAGGAAAGACTACAACTATCGAAACTTCCACAAATTGAAATTCAAGATCTTACAAAAACACAAATGCCCGAATTAACTATTCCAATCACAAATCCACTTGAGAGGAATCTACATACATCACTGACCAGTGACTGCATTATTACTGTAGCTAAATTCCTCATATGGAAAATCTTCAAACTTCACATCCAGAAGAAGAGGAGTTTGAATTCAACGGGGGGAGTGTTACCTACTCCAGAATATATTCGAACCGAAGATAGTACGCACCCGGCTCTACACCTTATCTAGCCGTGTCAACAAAACTACGATGAACCCGGACACCTTATCTTGCCGTTCCCTGATCATCCACAGCCTTTTGCACAAAAAGGAATTTTGTGCAAAAGGCAAAGTGATACATAAATCGTCGTCGTTCCCTCCTGCAAAAGGGAACGATAGGTCGTCACCCCCTCCCCTCCAGACCGCTTCGTAGATTGGGATCAGCAGGCTTCTACAGTTCGCTTGTGTGCCAGGACACGTCTGGTACAGGAGGGGTATCCAAATTTACTTTTAAAAAAATTTCTTTGGTAACAGATACCTACAGTCCACGCGTTTTCTAAAAATTCTAGTTTTTAATATTTACCGATTTTCCATTCATAATATGCAAATATAAAATCAAATGGACCAGCGCAAACCCAGTCTCAATGAAAAGGCTTTTACGTAACAAAGCCTTCGAAAATATACAGCCTCATTGTGCTTTCAACAATGCCCCCAACAATACTGAACACACTGAAGGGATAACCCCTAGAAGTGTAGAAGAAAACTGACGTTCCCAGTTTACATAATAATTGGATGATTTGTATAGCGTCGTTTTTGTGAAAAATCACATCAAGGGCGCTGTACAAATATTACCTACTATTCTTTATCTAATTATGTACAAACAGATACAGAAAAACACACTTCCCTGCAGCTGGCAGGTCGCTTCAGATGAACACAGTTTTATTAGAAAATTTAAGTATAGAGACGATAGTTTTACAGTTGCTATTTTATCCTCCTTTTCTATTGATGTTACATTTATTAGAAGATTGGTGGCACAAGAAGAGTTCGTATTTAAACTTTTACTCTAAACTTAAACTTTTACTCTCACTATACACTTTTACATCTCATATGTAATTTATTATTTCTCTACAGTAAACTAAAAAATGCATATCATACCTTTAACTTATATTCTTTAAACTTTTATACTTTATATTTTAAACTTTTACATCTCATTTGTAATTCATTATTATTCTACACTAATTTAAAAATTGCAACACACTTAAAAAAAAAAAAAAACCCATTTTTTATTTTTTCTTAAATTTACTTTATGGATTGTTTTATATTCTTTCATGTGTAACTAACTAACTAACTAACTAACCATCACGCCGTTTCCCCGCAGGGGTAGGCAGAGAGGACGGACCGCCAAACAACTCGATCTTGGCATACACTTCTTGCTTCATTCACATTCATACAACGCCTCATACATTCTCTTCTGTTGTTCCGACTTCTGACATGGCCCGACTCGAGTATTTGATTCACTTGATCGTGCCATGTCTTCCTCGGGCGTCCTCGGCCTCTTCTTCCATTCACATTCGCGTCATATATTCTCCTTACACTCCTTTCTTCGTTCATTCGCTCTACATGCCCAAACCATCTAAGCGTCCCTTTCTTAATCTTGCTCACTACGCTTACATCAGCCTTGCATTCTTTACGAATCTCAACATTTTTCACACGATCATACATGGTTTTACCACACATTCGTCTCAGAGATCTCATTTCTACAGCATTCAGTCTACTTTCATCCTTCCTCTGCCAGTTCCATGCCTCACTGCCATACATCAAGGTTGGTATCAGCACTCCATTGTGGACTGCTAGCTTCGCTTCCTTGGACAACTTTTTATTTGCGCCAACCGCGTTCAGTCCTCCGTTAATGGAGTTTCCTGCATTCACCCTTCTTTCAATATCCCTATCAGTCTTTCCATCTCTCGTAAACATACTTCCCAAATACACAAACTCATCAACCTGCTCCAAGTATTCATCATTCACAACTATATTGCATACTGTTTTCGTACTCTCTCTTTCAAACACCATGACTTTGGACTTATTTACATTCATCATTAGCTCATTCATCATACATACTTCGTTCATCCTAGATACGAGGGACTGTAGATCTTCCATACTGTTAGCAATCAGCACCGCATCATCAGCATACAACAGACAACATACTTGCAGACTACTCATTTTCGCGCCCAGGCCCACCTCTTTCAATTCTTGCATACAATTATCCATGTATAGATTGAATAACCACGGTGACATTACGCAGCCTTGCTTAACACCTTTTGTGATGTCAAACCACCCCGTAAAATCACCGTTTGCCCTAACACATGCAACGCTTCCCTCGTACAGCGATGCGATTGCCTGTATAAGATTTGTATGTATATTAATATGAACTAAACTTATCAATTTGACTGTCCTAAAACGGGATTTGCTCCTAGTTGGACAGTCAAAGCCTTCTTAAATATTTCTGTCAAATAATGTATGTTTCAAATAAATATTATTATTATTATTTGAAATATTTATAATTTTTAGGACCGGAAAATATTTATAAAATGACTTTAAAAAGGGTAAGAAGTTTTTAATAGATATTAACATTTTTTTATTTATTTATTTAACAGTAGTTACATTCACTGCCTCTGGGAACAGTGCGAAATATATTTTTACTTATTTTATTTTATTTATTTCTTTATTTAGACATACACAGTGCATTTTATTACATTGTGAAGTTACGTACACTCAAATTTACATTGTTAAAGTACCCATTGCGTACGTCAATGATAACTTGATAATTTTGTGTGGTATCAGAATGTTTCTTAACTAATTACAGCGACTATTTTTTTAAATATGAATACCGCACAAGAGTCCCAACTGATCCCAACCGTCTGGAGCCAGTGAGACTATGGCATCCCCAATTGGAAAGTGTTGTGAGGCTGAAGGTATTGGGAAAGAGAAGGGAAGGGGAAGGTGGGAAAATACCCGGCTATTCAGATCTGTCACCAAACACGGCTAAAAGCCATTTCAAACAACGTTTCAATTCTGAATGGTGGTCTTTCACCAGGGCGATACTGAAAGTGTCTTCCATTCTGGAACATGCGCAAATATACTATCTATTATTTTTTAATTAATTAATTGTGAAACAGCCCAAATTAATTAAATAAAATTTACTTGCGCACGCCGGGATTTGAACCCGCGACCTTCGGATTCGTAGTCGAGAGCCTTATCCCTCGACCATGGAGACCGTCAATAATAATTTTTAAAAAAAGTTTCCTCAATGAGATTTGTACTTATTTTGTGGTATTATAATTAATAAATTAATAAAAATTACTTTGTTTACATCACTGTTTTAAATATGATATATAAATATCAACATGTTTCTTTTCTCATAAGGATACACATTATAGTAATTATTATTATTCGAGTTACAAACATGTTTATATTTATATATTAAAAATAGTGGTGTGAACAAATTAATTCTAATTAATAAATTAATTAACTAACTAACCATCACGCCGTTTCTCCGCAGGGGTAGGCAGAGAGGACGGACCGCCAAACAACTCGATCTTGGCATACACTTCTTGCTTCATTCACTTTCATACAACGTCTCATACATTCTCTTCTGTTTTTCCGACTTCTGACATGGCCCGACTCAAGTATTTGATTCATTTGATCGTGCCATGTCTTCCGCGGGCGTCCCCGGCTTCTTCTTCCATTCACATTCGCATCATATATTCTCCTTATACTCCTTTCTTCGTTCATTCGTTCTACATGCCCAAACCATCTAAGCGTCCCTTTCTTAATCTTGCTCACTACGCTTACATCAGCTCGCATTCTTTACGAATCTCAACATTTTTCACTCGATCATACATGGTTTTACCACACATTCGTCTCAGAGATCTCATTTTTACAGCATTCAGTCAACTTTCATCCTTCCTCTGCCAGTTCCATGCCTCACTGCCATACATCAAGGTTGGTATCAGCACTCCATTATGGACTGCTAGCTTCGCTTCCTTGGACAACTTTTTGTTTCCGCCAACCGCGTTCAGTCCTCCGTTAATGGAGTTTCCTGCATTCACCCTTCTTTCAATATCCCTATCAGTCTTTCCATCTCTCGTAAACATACTTCCCAAATACACAAACTCATATAGAATACTAAAAAATATTAATGCCAACTATAGACAAATGATAAACATAAACAAAAAACGATTAAAGTAGGTAAGTAATTAGTCAAAAATTTCAAGAAAAAAATATTATAAAACGTTGAATAACAAAATTTATTTATTTTTATTATTAATAATCGTATGAAAATAAAATACGTAGCTATCACATTTATTTATTTTTATATTAATATTAGTTTTATATTAATTTCTAATATAAATCGGTTATTCAATGATTTATAATAATTTTTTATTAACATTTTTAATTAATTTTACTTAATGCAGTTTAGATGTATTATCTGTAAAATGGGAATACCTACAGAGTTGATAAATTTACCATTGAAATTTTTACTAAATATAACACTTAGGAGACCGATCAATGTAGAGAAGTAACATTTAGTTGGAAGACAGGTGGTGATTTTTTTTATTTGACTGGAATTGTAAAGGGCCTTCATATGGAAATTAACACCTCAAAACAAAAGAAAACTTCATTATTAACTGTTCTTCATTTATTCGACATAGTATGCTACAATAGAGTGATTTTTATTTGCCACAAAGATATATTAAAACAGGTAACTAGGTACTTAGTATGCTACAATAGAGTGATTTTTTATTTGCCACAAAGATATATTAAAATAGGTAACTAGGTACTTCAGGTAATCAGGAACTCAGGTGAAAAATATTATGGCTTTAAAAAACATATATTCATACAGATCACCAAACCACGATTCTGGATATACTCGTATATGTAAAATTTATAAATCGTTATTTAAAAGTGAATAAATTATCATCTCATCAAAACACCCTGTTATGTTGGTACCATTGTATTTGGAACATCTGACGTCACGTGTGTATTCTGTTTTTGGATGAGTGTGGAAATTTTTATTTTTCTATTTTGTTTCGTATTTTTTTAAGTTTTGGAGAATTTTCATCTTAATTTGGATGACTTTAAGCTCTTTAAGCTGGAGTTCAATAAAAAAAAATAAAAATAAAACATTATTAACGATATAAATCAGAGTGTTCATGAACAAACCAATTATCAACATCAATATCATGATAATGTTATTTTTTTTCTAAAAATTTAATGTAAATCAAATTTCATAATGTTATTATTAAGTTCTGCAAGTATTTTAGTTTGTATTATTGTGACAGCTGTTTCGGCGTTTAATTCCATTTTCAAACTGTGGTTAATCCTCATTGTGACGACTTATTTATATGAATTAATTTACTCCCGCTCCTTTTAAATTTGGACGGGTAATGATTTATTATCGGTAAAACCGATTAAATAAATCAATTAAGACAATATTATCAGTTAAATACGAGTAAACACATTATAAATGTGAAAACCTCACAGAATTCACAATTTTAATTTTTTTCTAAAAAAATCGGTTTTACCGATAATAAATCATTACCTGTCCAAATTTAAAAGGAGTGGGAGTAAATTAAATCGTATAAATAAGTCGTAACAATGTGCCTTTAAGACAGCTTGAAAATGGCCTTAAACGCCGAAACAGCTGTCACAATTATAACAACTAAAAATACTCGCAGAACTTAATAATAACGTTATTAAATTTGATTTACAATTATTTTTTAGAAAAATTAAATGGAGTTCTACGAATTACACACAAAAACAATTAATAATATTATTGCTCAATACTATTATTATTCTTTGAGTTAAAGTTTTTAAAAGGGTACATAAGGTTATTACTTATGTTTAGTTGTGGCTTACTAAGAATAGAATATAAAATTATGTACGGTAAAGCTCATCCTTGCTTTTATACTTGACATTCTAACCCCCAAACGCACCGACCACACATTTGAAGCATTTTGGCGCCCTTTGAAAAATGAAAACTCTACTACCGAAAAAAACATGTATACTGGTATTTAAGTTTGAAAGTCATTATTGACAAGAAAAAAAATGGACTGGAGTTCCAACACACGCGTGAATCATCACACGTTTTAAAAGTGTTACAATGTCATTAAAAGTATGAAAATTATGTTCAAAAAATACTAGCCTAAAAACTAAATTTAACCTAACCTAGTTAACCTTTGTTATCGATGTATATATTTTTAAAATAGAGTACTGGGACAGGTTAGATTTGAAATTGAGAGGTTTTTTTCATATTACTGATGACTTTATATCACTTTTAAAAAAAGTTCCGATTAATACGTGCGTTGATATGTCCATTCTCCGGGTACTTCACTAAACCATTAAAATTATCTCAATACTATGGACTAATGGCCATTCTTCCTAACCCTACTTAGCAACCGTTGTCAACTACACGAATAAAATTAAAATACGAAATTATATTTTAAGAAATGACAAACCACTTCCAAGAAAACATTAAACTGTTTTGGAAGGAGATCAAAAGGTCCCGGAATGGTCCAGAAAGCGGATGTGTGAAAGTGATAAAACCGAAAGATGGAAAAATGCTGAAGAATGAGAAAGATATAAAATAGAGACGGATGAAATACTTTGAAGAAGTCTTCGAAAGCAACCCGAGTGATAGTGATTCTAGTTGCGAGTCAGGTATGAATGACGATAGGGTGAATGTTTCCAAAATCAGCACCGATGAAATTAAAAGATCAATTAAATGTATGAAGAATGATAAGGCTGTTGGCTTCGATAATATTGCTGCTGAATACTTTAAAGGAGATAAGGAAGCCGTATAATTTTCACATGGTTATGCAAACTTTTTAACCAGTGTTTAGAGGAGGGTTACGACCCATTAGATTGGAGAAGGGCTGTGATCATGCCTCTATACAAAGGTAAAGGGTCACGCATGGAATGTGGAATTCACAGGGCTATTAGCTTGCTAAGTTCAGTTGGAAAGCTGTATGGTAGGATATTGATTGAAAGGGTACAAATGAAAACAAAGGATAAAATATGAGATGTGCAAGGTGCATTTATGAGTGGAAGGGGGTGCATGGATCAGATTTTCTCGTTACGTATGCAAACAGAGAAGTTTCTGGCAAAAAATTAAAAACTTTTCTGTGCTTGTGGATCTACAAAAAGCAAACGACCGAGTTGACAGAAAAAAGTTATGGAAGTTGTAGTCCAAGTATGGAGTGAATACAAATCTTATACAGGCAATCGCATCTCTGTACGAGGGAAGCGTTGCATGTGTTAGGGCAAACGGTGATTTTACGGGATGGTTTGACATCACAAAAGGTGTTAAGCAAGGCTGCGTAATGTCACCGTGGTTATTCAATCTACACATGGATAATTGTATGCAAGAATTGAAAGAGGTGTTCTTGGGCGCAAAATTGAGTAGTCTGCAAGTATGTTGCCTGTTGTATGCTGATGATGCAGTGCTGATTGCTAACAGTATGGAAGAGTAGAGTCCCTCGTATCTAGGATGAACGAAGTATGTATGAAGAATGAGTTAATGATAAATGTAAGTAAGTCTAAAGTCATGGTGTTTGAAAGAGAGAGTACGAAAACAGTGTCCAATATAGTTGTAATGATGAATACTTGGAGCAGGTAGATGAGTTTGTGTATTTGGGAAGTATGTTTACGAGAGATGGAAAGACTGATAGGGATATTGAAAGAATAGTTAATGCAGGTAACTCCATTAACGGAGGACTGAACGCGGTTGGCGCAAACAAAAAGTTGTCCAAAGAAGCGAAGCTAGCAGTCCACAATGGAGTGCTGATACCAAATCTGATGTATGGCAGTGAGGCATGGAACTGGCACAGGAAGGATGAAAGTAGACTGAATGCTGTAGAAATGAGATCTCTGAGACGAATGTGTGGTAAAACCATATATGATCGTGGGAAAAATGTTGAGATTCGTAAAGAATGCAAGGCTGATGTAAGCGTAGTGAGCAAGATTAAGAAAGGGACGCTAAGATGGTTTGGGCATGTAGAGCGAGTGAATGAAGAAAGAAACGTAATGAGAATATAAGACGCGAATGTGATTGGAAAAAGAAGCCGGGGACGTCCGAGGAAGACATGGCACGATCGAGTGAATCAAATACTTGAGTCGGGCCATGTCAGAAGTCGGAATAACAGAATAGAATGTATGAGACGTTGTATGAAAGTGAATGAATCAAGAAGTGTATGCCAAGATCGAGTTGTTTGGCGGTCCTTCCTCTCTGCCTACCCCTGCGGAGAAACGGCGTGATGGTTAGTTAGTTAGTTAGTTAATATTTTAAGAAAGTAAATTCTTTAAACCTTTTGCTTGTGACAATATTTATCCTTCAACATTTTTAATATCGTCGTTTGTCGCAGGAATTTGCTGCCATACTTTTTTTTATATGAATACCTCACAAGAGTCCCAACTGCTCCTAAGCGTCTGGAGCCAATGAGACTATGGCATTCCCAATTGGGGAATGTTGTGGGGAAGGAGAAGGGGTAGAGGGTGGTGAGGAAAAACCTGGCTATTCAGATCTGGTCACCAAACACGGCTAAAAGCCGTTTCAAGCAACTTTTCAATTCTGAATGGTGGTCTTTCACCAGGGCGATTCTGAGAGTAGTATCTTCCACTCTGGAACGTGCGCAAATATACCATACATTATTTTTAATTAATTAATTGTGAAACAACACAAATTAATTAAATAAAATTTACTTGCGCCCTTCGGATTCGTAGTCGAGAGCCTTACCCCTCGACCATGGAGGCCATACGGTTCGTTTTGCCTATTATTGGAGAAACTATTGGACCTCCCGCTCGTCTATAGCTTGACCACAAGCAAAATACCATAGACCGGACCAAAACAAAAAATTCTTTTAATATGTTTTTGCCATATATTTTTTATGATTTTTCGATTTCTATAACTTATTAAGAATCTATTTTGCAGTAATTCAAAATCATCTGTTTTTGATTTGAATATTTGACGGAGTAGAAATATCACAGTTGATTTAATTAAATACTGCAAGGGGATCAAACCTTAGCCTTTCGTTTAAGGGGGCATTTATAAGCCTGGTATCAGCTTAAAGTGCCAAATCTCCTGCTAAAGAACCCCTTTTCCGATATTGCCGTATTGTTCATTCTGGAAAATTAAGTTTTTTAAAATATGCCTGAAAAACATTTTGATATTTATGTCTGAGCTTTACAAAATAAAATAAAACACGCATTTTGGTCGTGTTTTTTATGCGTGAATAAAATAACGTGAATTAAACATGCGGTCGGTGTTAAGCGGGAATTTCAACCTTAACGCCGCCCGCATAAGGAGTGCGTGAATTTGTTAGATTTTTAGGAAGGATATCGCCTTAAAATGTTGGAAATAAACCAATTCCGGAAACGCGCGCCGCTAGGGGCACTAAGTGTAGCTTGTTGCCATCTCAATGTATGAAATTTTTCAGAAACTGCGCGGTTTTATGTTTATACTCGTACATTAATGTTCTTATTTTGATTACACCAATTACATAATCTTTTTATATATATAAAAATGAGTGTTTATCTGTCTGTCCTCGATTTTGTCGAAAATTACTCCGCCGGTTAAAAAATAGCACAGTTTGTTCTTATCAGTTCCGGGAAGGTTTAGAGAGTAGTTTGAATGAAATCCAATATGTAAAACTGTTGCTATAACGTTTTAAAATTAGTATGAAAAACATTTAACCCTCCGTGTTTTATTTATGTTAGCCCACAGATATTCCACTCCGGTTAGCCAAAGATTACATATTCAAAAGAAGGTTTGTTTGAGTAGAATATTCGTCATTTTTATCGGAATCATACTTCGACTTTTAAGGACTGTTAATATCATCCTCAATTAAATTCCATATATTTTTTGTTGTCTACCCTTTCATAACTACAAGATTCTGCCTGAATTTATTTGTAATCGTTAGATAGTGTCTCGGATATATCTGTTATGTTTTTTTTATTGGTATAACTTATTAAAGCTTATAAACCTAATTGTAAAATATTTTTAATCATCTTTTTTTTCTTCTATGGTATGTAAAGGAGAATGTCCCAGGCGGGCGGTGCGTGTTTTACAGTTTTATTCCGAACATGATGAAATTTCGCACACTTGACCTTAGAAACAAGAGAACGGTCATTGTCTACATGAAATTTCGAAAAACACCCCC
The DNA here is from genome assembly GCA_022606495.2 of Halesus radiatus. Lineage (NCBI taxonomy): Eukaryota > Metazoa > Arthropoda > Insecta > Trichoptera > Limnephilidae > Halesus > Halesus radiatus. The sequence continues at coordinate 33,105 of JAHDVE020002495.1, read as the reverse complement.
CATCTCCCTTACCCACCACTTAAATTAGAATTTTGGTACTTCTTGATAAAATGGTGCACGTTTGACATTCAAAATAAGAGGAAATTTACTGGGTAGGGGTAGCACAACCATTCATAACCCCGGGCAACGCCGGATACTTCAGCTATTTGAAAATAATATAAAAAAACCGAAAAACATAAAACAGAAAAAAAGATACGGTAGCAGCTGGGATTCGAACCCTGGACCTGAAGGTCTATATGGGACCTGCGTTCTGTACCAACTACGGTTAGATTAGGTTTGTTAATATTATTTTCTTCAATGATTAAATATTACAATGGGGTTTTTAAATCTCAATAAAAATAATTAATAATTAAAAATTGAATTCTTTAGACTTTTATAAAAAAGTCAATAGATGTCTCATATAAATAAAAAGTCGGATGTAAATCCGAGACACGGTTTAAGTTTGCAATTGAGTTCGGGTAGAACTTTGTAAATATCATAAAAATATCTGCCAATAATATGAGATTAAAAATGGAAGATAATATTCACAAATCTTGAATTTGAGATATGATATCGATGAAGATGACACAAATTGAACTTGTCTCATTAGCTAAGTCGGTTGAGCGGTTGCCCCGGATAGGCAGAGGACCTGGGTTCGAGTCCTAGATGCGACTGAAATATTTTTAGTTTCTGTCCTTTTGTCCGGTTTCATCTTTCATTTAGGTTTGTTAATATTATTTTCTTCAATGATTACCTATTAAATTTATTTTCTTAAAATTAAAAATTAAATTAAATGGAGTTTTACGAAACACAATAAATACGTAACATAAAAAAGGCGAAAAAAAACGGCCACAGTAAAAAAAAATTAACATGGATGTACACTTGAGGTGATTTTTCACAAAAAAACGGCAAATCATCAAATTAGAATTCAACTATTATTTTTTGTCAAGTCACAAATTTTGTTTTTATTTCGCTACAGAAAGTTGTGATTAGTCGAGCGACGCAGCGCCACGGTGGTTATTTGAATCATTCATTCGTGTTCACTCAAAACCATCGAGTATCTCTGAGGTTCCGGTTTACTTCGGCGAATCCGTCTTAAATCGAGCGAACGCAGCGCCACGGTGGTTATTTGAACTATTCTCCATTTGCGTTCAGAGATTCATAGTTTGTTTTCCCAATAAAATTTACATAATCATTAACATTTTTAATTTAATTTAAATTTATACAATAGTATAAAAAAAAATAATAAAAAAAACATTAGAACGGAAAGGAATCGAACCTAGATAGTCCGAATAGAAAGTAACTCCTTTGAGCATTACACTATCAGGTCTCATGTGGAAGGTGACAAATTTACTATTCATACCTAAAATTAACAATAATTTTTGGAATTCGAAAATATATACCGAATATACTGACATCTTGCGAATTATCGTGAAAGGTTTTGAAGGTGAATTTAGGTCAAAATTCCTACTACAAACGACTGTAGCCATTAGGGGGCGTTAATGTAGTTTCATGTCAATTTTTAAGGCTTACCATATGCCGTTAAACAAACTATGATAAGTTAAAATAAAATAGGAAACCTCTACGAGCGTCAAGTGGCTACTGGCGAGCACAGTTCGTTTGTTTATATTATGTAATGCTAATAGGTTGATACACGCGAGCAGTGCTCGGGTTGGCGCGATAACACGAATGCGCCGCTCGCGAACACTCCTCTTTCAAGAGGATGGAGTGGTCAAATTTATTTTTATTTATTGAAATTGAATACATTTTATTTCAATTTACAATATTAAATTTCTCTTTTAAGGGGGAGAGGGACGTCAGAGAGTTATTATTTATTAATTCAAAATAATGATAGTATTATTACGCAATACGATAAACATAATGTTTTTAAAAAGAAAAATATTCATTAAATATTTTATAAATTTACATAGGCTTAGCATTTATCAAAATCCAATCGGAAATATAACTTTTTTTCTGACCGTTCTATTGTACGTTTTACAAAATATTTACTCTACAACAAAATCCCATTATCCTTCAAAAATCACAACAGCCATAATAAATTGAAAAATCTTCGAAACCACTCAAGTGCACTTAAAACACGTCACCTTAGAATTGTTTATATTTTTTTCAGATAGACAAGTTTGAGGGTGTCATTTGATTTATTCATTTAATCATTAAAATCCCTAGCAACGCCAGGTATGGACCAGTTACAGTATAAATAACGTCACATGTCGTAAACACTTTGAACGTAGTCGAGTAGTTGTTTTTTAACTCTGCCGTGAGAGGACGTTCTGTCCGTTGGTGTTTGTCGTAAAAAAGTTTTTTTAGTCTCAAATCAACTGCGAAAAAGGCGGTAGCGGTTTCTGACAAAACTTTAAAAAGTGGTCTATTACGCTTAGAAGAATTGCGCAGAGTTTTAGCGGAAAATGGAATTACTCTTGCGAGTTGTTTTTCTAGTGTCATTTTGGTTGGCTGCCGGTCTTAATGCACAACTGTATAGAGGTAAGAATCTTTAAACCAGTAATGAACAAAATTTTTAGCCAGAGGTAAAAATTATTAATTATTAATATGTTCAAGGGCCGCAAAGGTGTGTAGTTTTTCATTGAATATTTGAAAACATCTATTTTAACTGTGTACAAGTTCCTTTCCCAAATCATCGAAAAATACATTTGGATAAAAAAATTCCAGTACACTTCTATTATCGTTTAACCGTTAGAATGCAGCTCAGCGACATCGCGCTGTAGGCTTTCATTACGTAAATTGTGAAGAAGCGCTACAGCGCTGCAATTTTCTGCGTGCTTTTTGTCGTCCTCGAGAGAGCACGTGTTCAATTTGAGCGTGGTATATTGCGGTTGGCGCGTGTCTTGATAACTGTTTTCATTGTTTATCCTGTTAAAATAAATACACCTTAAAGTGAATCGATATTTTTCACCATGTCGGAAGTTAGTTCTATTGCGGATGATCGTAATGTATCAAATGACAGCGGCACTACAGACGACGAGACCTTTGTTCCAATAAATGAAGACAGTGATGAAGGAAGTGACATTATTGTACATCGCAATAAAAGATTGCGAATATAAAGTGAATCTTGGGATTCATTTTCGAAAACAAAATTATGAAGTGAAATAATCTTATATTTTTGTAGTTTTTATAATTTTTTTGTAATTGTAAATGTATATTTTTTTAAATTAGAACTGTAATATTTGTAAAATTTCATTCTTCACTTGTATAATTTAAAAAAAAATCACAAAATTGATTGATATTTGTCCAAGTTCATTCTTATTGAATACCATATTTATTTAAATTAAAACACACAGAATATCTGTAGCAATTTATATACATACTTCCTAAATAAGCATATCACTATAACGGTTAATTTCCTTATTTGTTTTTTTCTTCTTCTTATAGTAGGCATAGCTTTCAGCCTTCAAGGGCTATAGCATGCCTCTGGTACCTACAGATTAAAATGGTTAACTTTTACGTAGCTAGTGCAGATATATTTGTTTTTACATGTGAATTGATAGACTCTCCCTAGTACGAATTCGACGGCTGGAGGCAAAGATCAAGTCACATCAATTTTAGAACCAGCTTAGTTCTCTGCCGTCCACGTTTATTTCGCGTGATTTTGACTGCCGTAAGCAAATTATGAAAAGGGTCAAAATAAATACTCTTTCAAAAACAAGCCGAATCTTTTTACTTGGCAGCACGCTTAGCTCGCCCCTCTCTTTTTGATTTCTTACCCTTGCGTGTTAGGACATCTTTTTAAAAATTATTTTCTCTTTGCCCCGGAGCTAGTAGCATACCCATTTTAAACTATAATTTTACCGTTTTCGTCTCTTTATTCTTTATTATCACACTATACTTTTTTTCTCGTCTCTTTAATCTTTATTATCACACTATACTTTTTAGCGTCTTTTTATTATTTATTATCACACTATACTTTTTTTCTCGTCTCTTTATTCTTTATTATCACACTATACTTTTTTTCTCGTCTCTTTAATCTTTATTATCACACTATACTTTTTAGCGTCTTTTTATTATTTATTATCACACTATACTTTTTTTCTCTTCTCTTTATTCTTTATTATCACACTATACTTTTTTTCTCGTCTCTTTATTCTTTATTATCACACTATACTTTTTTTCTCGTCTCTTTAATCTTTATTATCACACTATACTTTTTTTCTCTTCTCTTTATTCTTTATTATCACACTATACTTTTTTTCTCGTCTCTTTATTCTTTATTATCACACTATACTTTTTTTCTCGTCTCTTTAATCTTTATTATCACACTATACTTTTTAGCGTCTTTTTATTATTTATTATCACACTATACTTTTTTTCTCTTCTCTTTATTCTTTATTATCACACTATACTTTTTTTCTCGTCTCTTTATTCTTTATTATCACACTATACTTTTTTTCTCGTCTCTTTAATCTTTATTATCACACTATACTTTTTTTCTCTTCTCTTTATTCTTTATTATCACACTATACTTTTTTTCTCGTCTCTTTAATCATTATTATCACACTATACTTTTTTTCTCTTCTCTTTATTCTTTATTATCACACTATACTTTTTTCTCGTCTCTTTAATCTTTATTATCACACTATACTTTTTTTCTCTTCTCTTTATTCTTTATTATCACACTATACTTTTTTTCTCGTCTCTTTAATCTTTATTATCACACTATACTTTTTTTCTCTTCTCTTTATTCTTTATTATCACACTATACTTTTTTTCTCGTCTCTTTATTCTTTTTATTATTTATTACACTACACTGTTTTTTCTCATCTATTTACACTTTATTATTGGACTATACTGTTTTTTATCATCCCTTTATACTTTAATTATTGGACTATACTGTTTTTTTCGTCTCTTTACACATTATTATTGGACTATACTGTTTTTTCTCATCTCTTTATACTTTTATTATTGGACTATACTGTTTTTTTCGTCTCCTTACACATTATTATTGGACTATACTGTATTTTCTCACCTCTTTTCACTTTATTATTGGACTATACTTTTTTTTCTCATCTCTTTACACTTTATTATTGGACTATACTGTGTTTTCTCAACTCGTTACACTTTATTGTTGGACTATACTGTTTTTTCTCATCTCTTTACACTTTATTATTGGACTATACTGTGTTTTCTTAACTCGTTACACTTTATTGTTGGACTATACTGTTTTTTCTCGATATCTATTATAATACTATGTTTAGCAAGAATTTGCTATCCCTATACAAGACGCCATATCATGAGTTTACATTTAAAAAATTACATAAAATAACTCTCCTCTGCTGTAAATATGCAAGTTTTGTTTCATTTAATGGAAAATGCGTAATTTTAGAACCTAAGTATTTCCATTTTATAGTTTTACGATAAAAAAGTCCCAGTAGCTACCGTTATCGTTTTCTTTTCTTTGTCTTTTCGGTTTAATATGTCTGTATGAGAGTTGTTAATATTATCTTCAATGATATAAAAAAAAAAAAAAACATATGAAACACTAATCCCATTCCAAACAACTGTTATTAAAACAGTATTTATTGTCGCTTTCTTGTGAAAGAGTAGGTCACTTATATAATTGCATATATATTTAGATATATAATCTTTGACCTTTTGATCATTTAATCCATGAAGACTGCACACCATATTTATTAGATATATTTTAACCTTCACATAATATTATATTTGTTTTATTGCGTTGACCTTCTATAAGAATATTACAAGTATGCCGAGATGATAATGAAAATATGAAGACAAAAATAATCTTTAACTTATTGAAGCTTATATTCCTCATTGTAATATTTAATCATGGAAGATAATATTAACAAACTTCAAATGAAATATAAACCGAACTAAAAAGATAACAGAGAATAAAATGGGAATCAATTGAGGATTGAACTGATTTTTCAGCAAAATAAATTCTACTTTATTTAAATTTTTTTTTATTAAACTAAATCAAAAGAGTCTCTGGAAATTTAATAGTGTCTGAGATACTGTTAAAATGTTTAACAATTTTGATTGCGAAGAACTAATCATTTGGCAAAAATTGTTGGACACATTTTAAAGCAGACTAAATTTGAAACTAAAATTTTCTCTGCAGACGTAATAGTGTCCGAGAGACAACTTTTGAAAATTTCGAACATTTTTAATATTTTGCCATTTTTAGCAATATTTTTAAAGATGTTTTTAAATTGTTACCTCGAAGAACTAATTTATTGAAAAAAAAATAACATGTTAATTTTTTAAAGACTGAATTTTCTGCAATTAATTATCAAAACTATCTCTATCGTTTAAATTGTGTCAATTAAAGTTAAATTGTGATTTTTTCAATGTTTGCCACGAAGGACAAATAATTTGAAGAAACATAAAAAAAAATAATTCGCCTAAATTTGCAACAATTTGAATAAAAATCGTCTCTATAAACTTTATGTTGTTTGAGATACAGCTATTTTAAATTTACTTAAAGTTTAGCAATTTTTAGCTATTCTTTTCTATTTTTTTACCCCAAATAACTGAGTTTTCAGTAAATGTAATTCTATAGTTTTTTTAAATAAAATAATATTTTTATTGACTTAATGTCTGAGATACAGTAGTAATTTGAAAAACTGTCCTATTTAAAAAAAAAATGAATGGCCTTTGCCAAAAAACATTCTCAATCTTTTTTTGGAAAAAAAATGTTTATTTACAAATGAAACAAACATCTAGTACAATCGGTTCAACGTCGTCACTATCGCGATTCATATTTTAGTATTTCACACGAAAAAATGACACGTTGTTACAACGTTCGACAAGGACAGTGGTCAACACAAAACTTACCGAAAGAAGGTGAGAGGAATAGGAGAAGTACGTAAGGAAGGGGGGATGGGCCAACCTTAGAATAAAAGGTAAAAAACAGATTCGAATCCAACTGAACACTGGCTCGTACCTATGAGTGCGAGCGAGCATGCATAGTTCACATGTCCCCATACGCACCAGTCAGAAGTGGACAGAAAAATATTTATTATTGTAAATATACGAGTATCTGTCATGCAAATAATAATATTTTATGATATTTAGTTTTGTCGCTGTCGTTTCAATGAAATAATATATCTTTCGCTTTACTGCGTTATTTTGACTTTTTTCATGGAACTGGTTCTGGAAGGATGAAAGCAAACTGAATGCTGTAGAAATGAGATCTCTGAAGCGAATATGTGGTAAAACCATGTATGATGGTGTGAAAAATGTTGAGATTCGTAAAGAACACAAGGCTGATGTAAGCGTAATGAATAATAACGTAGATGGTTTGGGCATGTAGAGCGAATGAACGAAGAAAGGAGTGTAAGGAGAATATATGACGCGAATGTGAATGGAAGAAGAAGCCGGGGATGCCCGAGGAAGACATGGCACGATCAAGTGAATCAAATACTTGAGTCGGGCCATGTCAGAAGTCGGAATAACAGAAGAGAATGTATGAGACGTTGTATGAAAGTAAATGAGTCTACGAGTATGCTAAGATCGAGTTGTTTGGCGGCCCGTCCTCTCTGCCTTCCCCTGCTGCAAAACGGCGTGATGGTTAAATAGTTGGAAGTGATGTCATTCAGTGATACCTCACTTGACCTAATTGTGAAGCATGAATTTTTCAAAACATCCCCCCCCCCCTCCCTCCCCATCTATCTAGAAAAGTGAATCAAAACCACCTCTACCCAGGCCGGGACACTGAATCAAGATGGCCGCCACTAAAGGCTGATGAGTATGCATTAAATAATGTAATTTCTTGCTAATTATTGTGAAAAATAGTAGCCACTAATTTTAAGGGAGATAATATTATATCACTATATAATTATAAGTAAATACCGGACTAAAATAGAAAAAAAAAATTAATGTGCAGTTGGAAAAATTGTATTCACGTGTAAAAAATAAAAGATTATTTCTTAGTATAAAATCATATTTACTTTGTTTAATGTAACATTGTGTAAGTACAGAGCACATAGGTATGTACTTATAAAGCCATGACAGAAGCTGTCGTATTGTCAGCAAAAAAAAAAACATGGGAAAACTGCAGCGCGAAATTTCCTCTTTATTATGAAATGTTATAAGACATATTATGTTTGTTATTGATTAGATTTATTAATAACATTATTATAATGATATTGTAATATGATGTTGTGAAGTTGCTGGATATTGCTGCAGGCAAATGTAGAGCAGATGCTGGAGGCTGACAAGGTAGTATAGACTTTGCGTTTCTTTACAACTTTTTTAATGCAGTCATTTCTTTTTTTAACGGAATTATTTCACAATGAATTTGTAGATGTTCTAATTAAATATTGCATAATGGTATTTGATGAATGTCATGAGGGGTAATTTAGGTCTGTTAGAAAAAAATACCTCTCATTGATAGCATCAATCGTTAACTGTAAGACTAAATCACGCTGGTTATTATAATCTAAAAATATTTTTTCTAGTTTGGGTGATAAAAGCTTTTGAACGGTGACATAGTTATGAATGATGGCATTGACAATAACAGGGTGAGGACATAATAAACCACCTCGATCCATATTCCTACAATCTGCGTTTAACATTTTATCTACAGTGATGGAATTGGAACAAGATGTACATTTAAGTTTTTTTTAAACGGTTCGGGCACAATAACCTGCGAGATATGTAAGAATAGGGAGACTGGTTTCTGCTTTGCTGGAAATCTTTCTCAGTAAATGTTTTATACAATCCAGAAAAGGAGAAATTTGATTGTATTTTTGAACTGGTACAGACCTGAGGTTCAGCTCCACAATCAACAATATCAATCTGTATACGGCCAAGTGCAGACGAAGACAATGTTAAGGGTAATAGATCTTGTATCCTTATCTTTGACTCGACTTCAAATATTTGTCTGATTGATCTTAAATATTGTGAACCTGCCATAGTTCTATACTTTCCAAATCTAGCTTCTAATGCATCTGTTTGAATTTTGCCTGTAAGAAAGTATTTGAAATTTAAAATGTTTATGTTGAAATGTTGAATGTGTGATAGCCAAGTGAGTTTCTCTAGTCAATGAATTGAAATTATTGTAAATTATAAATAAAAAAAAAACCTAACCTAAAAGCCATACAAAAACTAGAAACTTTACCAATCTTTAAATTAATCAAAATGCGTGATTTTTCTTCTCTGGTAACTGAAATAGTTGTTCCTCATTGTAATTAAACTAATAAAATGTTTTTTACGTCAATTTCGTGCATATTAAGAAATGCTTGCTAATATGCATATTTAATAAACTTTAAAATGAACATGCCGCCAAATCTGGCAGCTAAGACAGATAATGTGGATACATAATTACAATGCAGGGACTTGTAAAAATAATAAAAGACATCTCTTATTTAAGATCCTCCTATGAAATTGACATTAAGGAATTCTACATTTAATAATAACTACTTGAAAAACATCGCGTTTTGACGTTTTGTTATCCATTTATCAATAGCAAAAACTGTTAAAAACGATAATACAGTATGAAATTAGACTACAATGTAAACAGTAATACATGTTCAAATCAAAATAATATGAAAACGATCTCAAAAAATCATATTACAATTGGTAATGAGACGTTGCAAAATCCTTGATTCACAAACATTGAGTTTATAAAAAAGATCGTAGGCAAAAGAGAATTCTTTATGCAGTTGTACATTGTACAATGTTTATGTATTTGGATAAAAAGACAAATTAAACTTACCGTAAAATATTTTGTTGGTGTAAAATCACGTCGAATAGCGTGTATCCATTTCTGACGCAATATTGGATCCTGTAGAAACTTGAACGTATGTTGTTTGGGTCCGTTGACATAATTTCCTCTACAACGTAGAACAACACATTTATTAACCATTGTTGGTATTGACGCTTTTAATTTGTAGTTTTTCTCGTAAGTAAGAAACCACGCGCTCGACAGCGGCGTAATTCCCATACAAGTGAAGTCCGAAATGAATGAATTTGACAGCTAAAGCTGCCAAACACTAACTCCTAACAAATTATCTCCCGCTAGAGGCGCAAACTAAGGCTAGGCCTTCAAGTATCTCGGAGGTTCCGGGTGAATCACCACTTTAATTTATTTAAATTATTTACTTATTATTACTGACTTATTACTATTTATTTTTATATACCTATTATTATTTACTTATTACTACTTACATAATTTTATTTACTTCTTATTATTTATCGTTTCACTAAAATTATAAAACTGCTCATGAGATGAGTGGCTATTGTTTTCGTTTTTAAATTTAAGAATAAATAAATAAATACATTTAATATGATAATTTTTTTTACAGAGAGTATATTAAAATAAGACATGATTCATATAGTGTAACAAAAAATATAATATAGCTATTCCTCACCATAAAGAAACAAGGCTCTTGTGTTTGGTGAGTGATTATCGCTTAATTAATCAAATCATAACTTGAAATATTGTTGTACAATAGCAGGAAAATATGAATTTGTCGTGTAAATTTATCACTAGTAAAGAAAATTACTATTAAAGAAAAATAAAAGAAAGTAGAAGAAAAGAAGAGAAGATAATAATAAAAGACAAAAAATCTAATAATAATAAAAATAAAAAAAAAAATAAAAAAAAATGTTACAGTAGTTTGAGGTAATTTTTAATCTATGTTGAAATTCATGGATATTTTCTATAATTTTAAGATCAGATTGTTAAAAAAAGTTATTCCTAGATATAGGTATGTGTTTTGCGTATGCTTAGTATTGAATGGCGGGATTTTAATGTTTAATGATGGTTTTTTTAAAATTACCTTTATTATCAATCTTTGAATTATTTTAAGTGGACTTAAAATATTATCATATGTTCCCCCCAGCCAATAATTCCATATTGTAAAATAGACTGAACAATTGCATAGTACACTCTTTTTAGGTTTTCTAATCTAAGAATATTTCTTATTCTTATAAATATATATATACATTTTCTAATTCGTTTAACAAGTTCACAAATATGTGTTTTCCATTTAAAATGCTGGTCTATATATACACCAAGGTATTTAATTTTGGAAGTTGGACTAAGTATTGAACATGCTTGATTACAATTGATTCTGTTGCAGTTACTTTGGTGTATTATAATTTTTATTTCTGGTTTTGATTTAAATTTATTGATAGAGAAAGGAATAAATTTTGTTTTTCCAGTGTTAAGGGAGAGTAGATTATTATCGAACCAATTTTTTAATATATTAATATCAGTATTTGCTAGCTTGTTAATAGAATTCCAGTCAGTACCTTCAATTATTATGACAGTGTCGTCTGCATAAGATATTATTTTTCCGTTTAGCTTTTGCATGAATATGTCATTTACATAGATGATAAAAAGTAGAGGTCCCAGTACTGTACCTTGAGGTATGCCAAAATTACTTGTTTTTTTATGACTAAGTACCTCGTTTATTTTTACCACTTGAGGACGTTTGAAAAGATAGCTTTTTATCCATTCCAGAGCTGTACTATTTATTCCAATGTTGCTTAATTTAATTATAAGTTTGTCTTGAGATATGCTATCAAACGCTTTTTTGAGATCTATAAAAATTTCAAGGCATTTTAGTAATTTATCATTTGGCCGGACTTTGCGGATTTTCATCTCTACTGCCAAAATGAACTTATTACCAAATTTTCATGAATGAAACAAATACGTAATTTATTTCACGTCTACTTTCCCCGTTCTATTTTAGTATACCTATCATAGCTGTGTTTTGAAGAATTTCTAGCTCTTTAGGTTTCCTTCATTGGCTAAATATAATATTGTGGAGGAATAATTCAAGTGTATTTCTACTTAGTTTGTTTCCTAGTCTCCAAAAAATTGTACCCTTTTTAGCGTACATTAAAAACTTGGTGAGGCAATTAGTTCTGAAATCAATATTACATGGGTTCAGAGAAGGTTAGGTATGTTAAGTAGAGTTATTTAATTTATTACCTGTTTTGTTGCAGGTGATGCGTGTACCTTCACTAAAACTGGAGAAGTGGGGGTGTGCGAACTCCTGGGGGGCTGCAAAACGGCTCGGGCGGCCCTAAGGGTCGGGAATCAGCCTCAGGTATATGAAGCGGTTTATAATAATACCTATGGATTATATTCAAATATGCGTACTAAATAAAAATATTTTAATGTTAGAAGTAATTGAGTTTATTCCTAGTAATTATACACAAGTTATCAATTAAGAGGAACGGCTGCGCGGTCTGCTTCATAAAAAAACTTAATTTTGGATTTGAGGCCAAAATGCTCACCTAAAGCTAATGATTTTTTTTCAAAAAAGTACAGTAAATATCTAGTACGGATTAGAAGTAATTTATTTATTTTTGTTTTACATTATGAAATATAGGCTATTAAAAAAAATGATATTTGGCGATTTTAGAGGCAGCTTTAACAATTATTTGGGAGCTAAGGATGATTTAAAAATAAATAAATAAAATTACCTCGTTTGCTTTGAAAATATAAAATTAGATAATTTAAAAAAAAAAGTACAACAAAACTGCAAATAATTTTCTAAGTTGCCTCTAAAATTATGAAAAAAAAAAGAATTCATGGCCTATACTTCATAATTTAAAAAATATATATATACATTATTCTCTTACGTACTAGATATTTACGAAACTTTTAATTTAAAAAAAAATATGTGCATTTAGTTCGGATGGGTATTTTGACCTTGAATTCAAAATTAAGTGATGTATGAAACAGGCAGCGCAGCCGTTCCTCTTAATACATTGAACAGCAAGGAGAGAGCCCTGTTGCCTGGAGTCGTGATTCCGGAAAAATGTCACGATCTACAAACTCTCAAGTGCCAGCTGCGTTCTTAGTGTTGCCAGTGCTAAATATTTTTTGTAATAGTGCCTGGCTGCATTTGCATACTTATATTTTAAGCTTTTTTTGTGCGATTACCGCACAAGAATCCCAACTGTTTCCAAACTCTCCTAAGCCGGCGGGATTTGGGCATCCCAACTGGAGTATGCTATGAAACGTCGGTAAGTTGGTTCCACTCTTAGGAAATATCTACAGCTTGTGTCCGTGGCCTCGCGTGATTAAGTTGATTTTTAAAGATTTATTCACATTTAACAGCACCGTACAGTGCAGAACAGTACAGTACAGACACGACAAATTTGTTGCTTACATTTTTTATGAACACAATCACAGCGCACGTAAGCGTAACGTATCCGCGCATGAATTGGACGGCACCGGACGAGATAATCGGCTAGAAAATTTTGGCGGTGCTGGCGGCTGCTGGTGACGTCTGCGCCTGCGCAGCACGAAGAGCGAACGGTTAGCGAAAAATTGATTGATTTTGTCTGGGAGAATATAGATTATAGAATAATAATAAATAAAATAAAAATACAGTTTCTCCACACAGCGAAATAATTTCTCTCGGGGTCATCTTTGGGGATACTGTGTGAAGGGTCTTTTAGAAGATAGGAAGGAGTGAACCCGGGTCTTGAAGAGACCTACGTTTTTATGACAAATAATCCCACAGCCGAGCTGTTGAATACAAGAACGAGTCGTAGAAGCCTCCCGTTCTCATGTGATTAATGTCCACCATGTACAAATGTATTTCCCGACTATGTACCGGTCCCATAGGGATCAATGACGCTAGTTCCCTAGAGAATCTTCCATTGAAATATCGGAAAAAAAAGGATAGCATTCCCACCTGACGTCTATGCCCCAAAAATTGCAATTCGTTTGTTAAGATGGACGAATGGCACGTTTCTGCACAGAGTCAACTGTGTTTTTCAGATACTTTGGGGCTTTCGACCAAATTCTACAGTGGGGCGTACTTGCAATTACTCCATACTCGCGTCTGTGCCGTGTCTGTGTTGTGCTGCAAGATGTAACGCGAATACTCGCGTCTGTGCGGTGCTGGTAGATAGGAATAGACCTTTATACAGGGTGGCGCAAAACTACCGTTATGGTCGGAATGAAATGGCACAATCAAGCCGTTGTTAGTAGTCTATCGGTTTCAATTCTTGCACAAGCTGAACCTTATACGGGAACATGTGCAATGTGGCCAAAATCCTCTGAACGGACCTCCGCGATAGCCCCACTTATGCCGAACTGTTGATGTTTCTGGAGTGTCCTGCACATTATCCACAACACGTTGGATTGTGCGTGTACGTGGTCTTACGGTACATGGAAGGTGTCTTAATGTACCACGTTGTCGAAAATTTGCAACCAGGCGGTTTATTGTTGATGCTGAAGGTCCAGTACGCACATTGAAAAAAACGACGATAAGCACGCTGCTTCAAAACAATTGACCGTTGATTTTCAAAATAAAATTCAACAATTGTTGATCGCTGTTCTGTTGTGTAGTGTTCCATTTCAAATTCCCCAAGTTTTCTTCACAAATTTCTGAAATAAAAATAAAAAATATAAATAAATTAAAAAAGTTATTAAACATTGAAACCATAAAGGTAGGTTTGCGCCAGCCTGTATTTATTTGTGTGCGTTGCAGCGGTGCGGCTTTGAGGACACCGCCCCCATCGTCTGCTGCACAGTCGGTTCTCAACTGCCGCCGTATCTCCAGAAGACCGAGCCTACCACGACTAAGCCGAAGACCCTCGAGATCAATCTCCCTAACAGATTTAATAAGCCAACCACCTACCCCAACATCGGGACCACCTGCCCTCCGCTGCCTAACGACGCTGTGATGGTTAAAAAAACGGGTCAGAAGTCTTGGGATTGTAAGTAAAAAATATAGTGATCTGCAAATTACTTATTTTATGTACATTTTTTTAAAAATTTAACTTAACTATGGTATTTAAATTTAAATTAATTTATTAAAATTTAAAAAATTCTATTAAAATTTAAAAAAAAAGAAATGCCTTCGAAAGGCAAAACAGCTGTCACGCGTAACAATAATTACCTAGCAGATTTTTTTTATAAACAGTTTTTAAATAATAAATTTATTAAATAGTTATTATTAATTTTTTTCACCTCACCCAGTCCTTTGTTTTGAAGATGGACAAATATTCCCGTGCTACGAATAATCCAATAATTTTTTTGAATATAAGTTGTGAGATTGAAGGTAGTATGGAGGGGAAAGAAATGGGGAAGAGGAAGGTGGAAAAGTATCTAGCTATTTAGATATGGTCACCAAATACGGGTAAAGCCATTTCAAGCAACGTTTCGATTCTGAATGGTGAGCGATACTGAAAGTATCTACCACTCTGGAACGTACCAATTAATTGATAAAATAGAATTTAACATGCGCACCCCGGGATTTTAACCCGCCACCTTCGGATTCGTAACCGACGATCGTAACCACTGAACCATGGAGGCCGTGATCCCTTTCAAGGAAATTATTATTATATGATTTATATCCACTAATTTTCATTTTGTTTTAGACTGCATCGACCTAGCTTCTAGCGTGTACCCCTGTAAATCGGAAGGCTTCTCTCTGATCACAAGGTACAGCAGAAGCAATGAATGCGCCCACTTGTCCACCCCTCTGATCGTCGGAGGAAACGCCACGAGTCCAGGGGAATTTCCTCATATGGTAAGCCCAATTAATATGAAGTATGAAAATATGGGAGGTGGAACAAACGTATGCCGACAAGAGTCCTAATTCTCTACAAAAAACACATACACATAAAACCAAAATAACCCAAAATGCTGCCTGAGGTTATGATACGTAGTCCTATAAAACGAAGAATCCAAAATCCAGAATTAAAAACCTTTGCACGCAGGACACTTTTATCTTTGGATCTGCTCTAAAAGATGGACCAAAAGCAATAAAATGAACGAATTTATTGAGCGTGAGATCATTGTTAGATTGACTGATGATAGATAAATGCTGTCGTAGGCTCACCGAGTAAAAATATAGGAATTATTACCAGGAGGCCTATTCTGGTTCTATTGTCTTCCTTAGGCTTAAAGACTCCTTGCTTAACTGCGGTTCCGGTTCTCTAGGATGACAGCTGTCAGCTGTCATCCTAGAGAATGACATTTCTTAAAAATGTCAATATTTGCGTAGTTTTAATAAGTGAAAAAGTCAATATTAAGTAAGTAAGAAAATTGTCGGCACGGTAAACAAAACAATGCACAACGGCAGGTGGCGGCATAGATATACCACCATAGAAATATCATGGCGGCAAATGTCACTTTTAGAAGTAGTTTCAGATAAAAGGTCATTACTATTGTAATGAGACTACATTTTTACAAAATGCAATTCTTTATTTAAAAGCGTATTTATGATATTTATAAATAAAACAAAAATTGATTAAAATTCAATATAAAATAATGAATATTTTAAAAGTTTTGGTTTAAACCTTTGTGTCACATGTTTACAAATAATCTCTTAACAATCTGTTTACGACTTTTTACGTCTCTCCGGAATTCTGCCGATAAGCGATAAGTCTTGAAAGAAAAGAAAAAGGAATTTTCCTTAAAGAGAACCACCATGTAAATTTATAAAATATTTAAAAAACATTTTTCTTTTCAAAAAACATTAGGTTTATCGTATTGCGTAATAATACTATCATTATTTTGAATTCATAAATAATAACTCTTTGACATCCCTCTCCCCCTTAATAAATTTATTTATATATATATCCAGGCCGCTTTGGGATACGACAGTGATGGTGGGATCAGTTGGATCTGCGGTGGCAGTCTTATCAGCAACCGCTGGGTAATGACAGCTGCGCATTGTCTAAAAATGTAAGTCCTTTGTAAACCATCTTCATCGTCTCTTCCTTGATTATTTATAATTTTGAAGTGTCAATTCATGGTGAAATCCCATATTAAAATGAATTTATACTCTAATTTGTTTCCGATGTTCACAAAATACCCCCAATGTACCCGATAAATTCTGATTATTATTAATATTATTTTTTAAATCAATTCGTAAATACATTATGGAGGAATGCCGAAAATCTTAACCTTGTATTTATTTTATTTATAGAGGTATTGATGGTTATTAGGAGCAACGTGTAGAATATACCCATCATTGGTTAAAATAGATCGTCTCATTATTTTTAACTACTGGGAAACACATACTTTGACAAGTCTATTCAATTTTGAATCTCTCTTTATCTATAGGAATGTACAATCCAATTTTTATATTTACTTTTAACTGGATTATTAAATTTACCAAAATTTAAACTTATATTATTTAACCCTGATGATGCGGTGCTGATTGCTAACAGTATGGAAGATCTATAGTCCCTCGTATCTAGGATGAACCAAGTATATACTCCTATGAGTAGTGTGCTAATGATTAAAGTAAGTAAGTATAAAATCATGGTGTTTGAAACAGTGTGCAATATACTTGTGAATGATGAATACTTGGAACAGGTCGATGAGTTTGTGTATTTGGGAAGTATGTTTACGAGAGATGGAAAGAATGATAGGAATGGTGAATGCAGGAACTCAATTAATGGAGGACCGAATACGGTTGACGCTAACAAAACACAATGGCTTGTTGATACCAACCCCGATGTATGGCAGTGAGACATGGAACTGGAAGAGAAAGTTTGAAAGTAAATTGAATGCTGTAGAAATTAGATCTCTGACACGAATGTATGATAAAACCATGTATGATCGAATGAAAATTATTGAGATTCGTAAAGAATTCATGGCTGATGAAAGCGTAACGAGTAAGATTAAGAAAGGGACGAATAGACGGTTTGGGAATTTTGAGCGTATTAACGAGGAAAGGAGGGTAAGTATAACATATGACGTGGATGTGAATGAAAGAAGAAGCCGGGGACGTCCGAGTGAACAAAATACTTGAGTCGGGCCATCTCAGAAGTCGGAAAAACAGAAGAGAATGTATGAGGCGTTGTACGAATGAGAATAAAGCAAGAACTGCACGCCGTGATCGAGTTGTGTGGCGGTCCGTCCTCTCTGCCTACCCCTGAGGAGTAGATGCATGGTGGTTATTTCTACAACCCAACCTCTATACACCTCTTAAAATAACGAAGAATTTTAAATATTTGAACATAGCAAATCTCCGATATTCCGGACGATTGCTATTGCTATTCGTAAAATTCGAATGAAACCATGCCTTCCTTACGCAGATTGCGATTAGGTTGAAATTCCCGCGATGTTTTCCCGCCTGTCTATGATTTATGCAAACATTAAAATATTTTAAAAACCGAATTTTCCACAATATACAATAAAAGTCTATCCGAGAAGGGGTTTGTAAGTAAGAGATTCTACACTTCAACGCATTTTTTATAGGACTGATGTGGTCTATCCTCAATATTTAATTAAGGCATCTATTATCTGTAATATTTCCAGGCGGTCAAATTTTAAAATCGAGAATGAATAATTTTGCATTACTTCTCTTCGCATTGCCATAAATGAGAAATATCAAAATCTCTTCTGTTGCTTATTTGATTTCGGAAACAATATTTCAAAGATTACTTTTACAAATCAAAATACATTAAAAACGTCAATAGAAATACTAACAAGCTAAAAAAAGCGCCGCAGATGAAAAATTTGTTTGGTTCATGGTCAAACCAATAAAGTGTGTTGATATTATCGTTCAGAGTAGTTGTAGTTATACTTTTTTTGCTGTTGATGATTTTGCTGTTGCTGTTGCTATTGTTGTTGTTGTTGTATTTTGTTTTGTTTGTTATTTTGTTGTTGTTATTTTTTATTGTTTTTTATGTTGTTGTTATTTTCGGTATTGTTTTTTCACGTTGTTGTTGACGTCATTAATGTTATTCTTTCCAGGACGATCAGTCACGTAAGACTGGGTGGAGACGACCATAATTCTCCTTTAGACCGGAAAACCCACTTCACCGTCATTGAGGCCATAAGGCACCCGGAATACCACCCGCCTCAGTCCTATAATGATATCGCGCTGCTGAAATTAGACAGGGAGTAAGTACGTTTTTGGAATGTCCGGAAAGATCAATAAAATCAGTTAATAATATCACGACTTTGGTGACTCTCCGCCACCTTTTTAAAAAAAAACTGAACTTGTTGCTTGTTGTGACGGGAGACTATCTAACGGTACTCCGAAACAGCAGAATTCAATTAACATGATCCGGCAACTGCGTCGCTTTGAACCGAAAAGTTCTCAACTTTGTCCAGGCTCTTATTTCGGCAATGGAACTTTTGTACGAGCCGGCTCTGGTAGCGTACTGTTTAAAACTTTGGCCAATTTTGATGAAATACAATTTTTTGACAGAACCGAGAAATCGGCCTAATCATCTGTTATACAATATAAGATATTATATATCAGTAAAAGATAGTCTTGTTCTCTCAATGTTGGACTATGGGGAAACAGTATGGTCCCTCTTTCCTGAAAAATAAGTATCCTGCATGCATGTGTCCGATATTGCTATAATGTCCCGAGACGCGAGCATATCGCGTCTTACCTTTATCGGCATAGGATACTCTAAGTATGTCGAACAGAAGGAAGTTTCATTGAATGTACATTTTGATGAATTCGAAGGTTTCTTCTTATCTGTTTGATAAACTGTAATGCTCCCGTGACTCTCATGCATAAAATACATTGTTCTCCCCAGACATCGAACCGCTGTATTTAAGGGCAGTTACAGCTAGCTATCCTCCACAACAAAACCTTGGAATGAAATACCACTATCCATTCGAAGGTCGACATCGCTGCAGTGCTTCAAGAAGTTCTGCAGCGAATGGTAGCTGACTGCACAGTCAGCCATACAGCACCATCGTTAAATATTAATTTAAAAACCAATTTTTCCCACCAGTGTGGAGTTCCGCACGACAGTAAGACCCGCTTGTCTTCATACCGGAGAGGTTGTCAATGATGACAAAGCTTTGGTGTCCGGCTGGGGAGCTACGGCCCAGCGTGGAATACAAAGTAACAGTCTATTAAAGGTAAGATTTCTCTCACTCTTCTTATTATAAAACTTACTAAACAGAGGAGCCCAACTCTGTCTTTTCACAGCTTCATTCACATTCATATATCGTAAGCATAGTATGCAAGTCATTTTTCTTCGTATGCCCACGAAATTTTTTCATACATACCGCTTTGACTATTCACACTACCAGACTCAAGCATTTGGTTAATTTGATCGTGCCATGTCTTCAGGGGTTCCTGTCTTCTTTTACCTTTAACATTCGTGTCATACGATATCCTTTCTTCGTTCATCAGCTCTACATGCCCAATCCATCTAAGCGTTCCTTTCTTAATCTTGAACATTACGCTTACATCAGCCTTAGCAGTACACAACTGTTGACCTAGTACAAATCGCAAGTGCGCTTTGTATATAGAATTTCGCAGCCACTTCTGGTCGGGAGCCCCATAATATCTGAAAAAACCATTCACTCAGTTTAGGAACGGGCGGTCCGTCTGGTAGATTCTCCAATCTTAGTACATGGATTGCAATCTTCGGAGCACAGACGTCAGGTGAAAATGCTATCCAAGTTGTACCGGTATTTTAATGGAAGATTCTCTGAAAAACTAGCGTCATTGATTCCTTCGGCACCTTTTGCACATGGGTGACATTTTTCACCTAAGAACGGGTTGCTTCCACGACTCGTTCTGGTATTAAACAAGTCGGATCTGTGTTTTTTTCCTCCTAGCACATGGGACTCTTCAAGATCCACGTGACATCTGGATCGGATTTACGTCATGGATTTACGAATGTCGTCATATAGCCCTATGTATAATAGGAAGGAATGAACCTGGGTTTTAAAGAGATTCATGTTGTAGGAGGGAGGAAACTCAGAGGCCGGCAAATCATACAGACAATGGATACGTAGTACAGACAATGAATGACCCTTCAAAAAGTAATTAGAAAAAGTCCAAGGCTGATAATCATAATAAACTGTGTAGACAACAACAACAACAACAAAATGCATAATTTGGTTTGGCTTTCAGACAACCGTGGAGAAGTTCTCTTTCGAGGAATGCAAACGGACGAATCCACCTCTGAAGACCAAGTTGAGGCAGGGCGTGAATAATCGCACTCAGTTTTGCTATGGTCACAACACCCTGAAGCAAGACACCTGCCAGGTAAAATAAATAAATAAATTACTGAGGATCCTGACTACCACTCCAATTTCCCTGTTGGACTAGGCTCCTCCACTTCTCAAGGTCCTGCGCTGCCTGGAAAGCCATGGACACCGACGTTGCGAATTGTTCGTATTTCAAAGCTTTGGTCACATTAATTGTGTGCTGGATAATCATGTATTTTACCTAAATAGTAGCGGTGCTGAGCCGTGGTTAATTATGATTAGACGATGTCCAAAATCTTCTGTTTTTTGCCAACTTGTTTTTTAATGTCTTGTTCATAACGTTTTTTTTCATTCCAGGGAGATTCGGGAGGCCCTCTGATGATTTACAACAGCGATAACGTTTACTGTACCTATCTGGTCACTGGAGTTACATCCAACGGGAAGATCTGCGGTGAACCCGGCTATCCAGCCATCTACACTCGGGTCTCTGCCTTCTTGCCTTGGATTGAGAAGACCGTCTGGCCCTGAAGATCAAACCAGACTATTTTGCCATCAATGCTCATTAGGTTATATTATTAAACTACTTTTTTTTATTACCAATACTTGTAGCAAACTACGATTTTTTTGTAAGAATTTTACCAGTTTAATTTCTGTGTATCTACTGAATTAAAGGCTTTTAAAGTAAACTTTTTTAGTTTAATTATAAACGGGATGTAACACGATGTAGAGGTGGTTGATCCTTGAATTGGGTTGTACCTGCGGTTCCAGCTGCCGGAGACCGATGAAGAATTGTTTTGTATCCAGTTACTTATGGATCCTCGAAAATAAAAATAAGTCATGTAGGTGGGTGGTGGAGTTACAAAAATAAAAGGTTCCACAGATATATATTACCATCCGCTTCCAGTGACAGCAAAGGAACCGATTCCAAATAACCGAGACACGATTATCTAGCATATCGACAATACTTCCTTTGTTTGGCTGATTCATGGTTTTCCACAACCTGATTTCATCTTAAAATAAATTAATTAAATAATATACATTGTAAAGAATGCAAGGCTGATTGATGTAAGCGTAGTGAGCAAGATTAAGAAAGGTACGCTTAGATTGTTTGGGGATGTAGAGCGAATGAACGAAGAAAGGAGTGTAAGGAGAATATATGACGCGAACGTGAATGGAAGAAGAAGCCGGGGACGCCCGAGGAAGACATGGCACGATCAAGTGAATCAAATACTCGAGTCGGGCCATGTCAGAAGTCGGAATAACAGTCAGAATTTGAATGAAGCAAGAAGTGTATGCCAAGATCGAGTTGTTTGGCGGTCCATCCTCTCTGTCTACCCCTGCGGGGAAACGGCGTGATGGTTAGTTAGTTAGTTAGTTAATATACTTTGTATTCACCACTTTATTAATACAGAAATATCTACATGTTTCGAAAGCGATGCTTTCTTCATCAGGAATATATAGAATAATAATGTAATGTTTAGACAAATGATAAAAAAATAGAACGCAATAATGTAAGAATAGAAAAATTATAAACATAAACAAAAAATGATTAAAGTAGGTAAGTAATTAATAAATAATATTAATAAAAAATTATTATAAAACATTGAATAACAAATTTATATTAAAAATTATTTTTACTATGAATATTAAATTCAAAAGATTTAATTCTCTATTAACGCTTTTTCTGATTTCTAAAATTTCCAATTTGTCTAATTGTAAACCGGTTGTATTCATACGTAAATTTTTTAAACCTTTATTTATATCAAACGAATGATTGATTGGTAAAATACGATTTGCAAATTCAGAATATATTAAAGAATAAATTAAATTTTATAGTTTTAAAATATTAACACTTATACATTTCATTTTGACTATATTTTAAAAATTACAACTTACTTTACCGAGAGAAATCTAAGTACCTCGACTTAATCAAACTACAACGACAATGTTAGAAAGTACTCAAAACAAATACGAGACATGTCTTCGCGAACATATCCCCAAATACCGAAAACGACTGCACTAGTTTCCCATCAAAACACGACGCACTATCCACGCACTTCCCCTGCTCCACAACATTCTAAACGCTGTTGGTCCGTTTATTTATTATCTTTAAAACATTTTTCATTTAGCTCTCTCTTCGCTCAAGGGATGAGGGAACCCTTGCGATTCAAATTCACCGAGATAAATCATTCTCTCATTCATTTCCAGTATCAGCATTACATCTCTAGAATGAACTGCCTTCGAGGCTAAAGTAAAGAATTCATTTTCTTCTTTCCACCCGCATGATGGTGGTTAATTCCCACCCTCCAACCTCCATGGGCCGACTCAAGTATTTTATTAACTTGATCGTGCCATGTCTTCCTCGGACGTCCCCGGCTTCTTCTTCCATTCACATTCGGGTCATATATTCTCCTCACACTTCTTTCTTCGTTAATTCGCTCAAAATGCCCAAACCATCTATGCGTTCCTTTCTTAATCTCACTCGTTACGCTTACATCAGCCTTGCATTTTTTACGAATCTCAATATTTTCCACACGATCATACATGATTTTACCACACATTCGTCTCAAAGATCTCATTTCTACAGCATTCAGTCTACTTTCATCCTTCCTCTGCCAGTTCCATGCCTCACTGCCATACATCAGGGTTGGTATCAGCACTCCATTGTGGACTGTTAGTTTCGCTTCTTTGGACAACTTTTTGTTTGCGCCAACCGCGTTCACTAATAATAAACTTGAACTTTCTTGATCCTATGTGCAACTTGCATTAATAATGATTGATTTTTTTTGCATATATTCGTTCAATATTGTTCGGTATATCAGGGTAGTAACGCGATGAAAATCGTGTTTTTTTTCGTTATTTCTAAAGAAAAGTCATTAGACATTATATGTAAGATTGTCGCGAAACTATGGGTTTGTGTTACAGATCCTCTATAGCGAACATTATACCACGCGTTTATATACCACTTCTCAATTGCTGAAGATCGTGATCCCCACTCCAATCTCCCTGATGAACAAGGCTTCTTCACTCCTTAGTGGAGAGCTGCGGACACCGACATTACGGTCGCCTACAAAATTTGGTCACTCCAACGCATCGGTGACTTCCTCTGCTTCTCCCGGCTTCCACTTTGCGAGCGACCATGAGCCCCTCCAGGTAGGAGTTCTCGGTTTGGCGAGCGACATGTCCAAAGTATCTGAGTATACTCTGTAGGCAGACAGTTGATAGCCAAATTTATGTATTTGTGTCCTGACTGGGGTGTGTGTTTTTACTAACCTCCTTCTAAACTAACGCTATGCAGGGACACTAGGGGTTTCGAATCATTGACAACTTTAGCTTCGTTCAACTAAAGAATTAGAGTCCTTGACGTGTACTCTGAAGGAGTAATCATAAGTTACTTTTATCGGGGTGGGAAAGTGGTGGGTAACCTCAACTGTGTGCCTGACTGTCCATGGAATCTTTAACATTTCCCTACAGCACCACATTTCTAGGGCGTCTATCCGCTTCATTTCGCTGGCTCTTCTGAATTTCCACACCGTAAAGAAATATGGGGAAAGTTAGGGCCCGGACGAGTTTCATCTTGATGGTTTTCGTAATGCCTCTATTAATCCATATCTATTTCATTTTGTTCATTTTTAAAAAATCGGATATTAATCCGAGACACTGTCCAGTTTGCAATTGTGTTCCTTAGGAACTTTGTAATCATTATATAAAGATAGCTGCCAATTATATGGGTTAAAAAAATTGAAAATAATATTGACAAATCTTGAACATGAAGTATGATATCGGTGTAAATGGCGTAAATTGAACATTAGCTCATTAGCTAAGTTGGTTAAGCGGTGACCCCGAATAGGCAGAGGTCCTGGGTTCGAGTCCCAGATGCGACTAAAATCTTTTTATTTTCTGTTGTTTTTTTCCATTTTCATGTTTCATTTAGGTTATGTTAATATTATTTTCTACATTTATTAATATCACTTATTAATTATTAATTATTATTAATTACACATCTCATCATTTTTATCGTTATCATACTTCGACTTTTAAGAACTGTTAATATCATCCTCAATTAAATCCCATATATTCTTTGGCTGCTATCTTTTCATAACTACAAGATTCTGCCCGAATTTATTTGTAATCGTTAGACAGTGTCTCGGATATACCTGTTATGTTTTTTTTTAGAAAACTTATTAAAGCTTATAAACCTAATTGTAATTTATTTTTAATCTTTTTTTGACGGCCTCCATGGTCGAGGGGTAAGGCTCTCGACTACGAATCCGAAGGTCGCGGGTTCAAATCCCGGCGTGCGCAAGTAATTTTTATTTAATTAATTTGTGTTGTTTCACAATTAATTCATTTAAAAATAATATAGAGTATATTTGCGCACGTTCCAGAGTGGAAGATACTCTCAGTATCGCCCTGGTGAAAGACCACCATTCAGAATTGAAACGTTGCTTGAAATGGCTTTTAGCCGTGTTTGGTGACCAGATCTGAATAGCCAGGTATTCCAACCTTCCTCTTCCCCTTCTCCTTCCCCTCCCCAATACCTTCAGCCTCACAACACTCCCCAATTGGGAATGCTATAGTCTCACTGGCTCCAGACGGTTGGGAGCAGTTGGGACTCTTGTGAGGTATTCATATAAAAAAAAAAAAAAAATCATGTTCTTTTCTCCTATTATATAAAGAATCTCCCGGGCGGGCGGTGAGTGTTCAACAGTTTTATTCCGAACTTGATAAAATTTCGCACACTTGACCTTCAAAACAAGAGGAAGGTCACTGTCTACATGAAATTTCTAAAAACATCCCCCATATCCCTTACCCACCACATAAATTAGAATTTTTGTACTTCTTCATGAAATGGTGCACGTTTGACGTTCAAAATAAACACAATGTAACACAATCATTCATAACCCCGGGCAACGCCGGGTACTTCAGCTGGTTGAAAATAATATAAAAAGCCGAAACACACAGAAAATAAAAAAAAGATAACGGTAGCAGCTGGGCTTCGAACCCAGGACCTCATGGCCTATCTGGGCCCTGCGCTCTATACCGACAGAGCTAAAATATTAGTACCACATTCTTTGTTTTTAAAACTACCGTTTTCCGCCTCATGCTCGGGTTTTTACACAAAAATAGAACTAAAAACATCATTTTATTTTATTTTTACGTAATTTAAAAGTTGTTCAGTTAAAAAAAAAATAAAACAGAAACAACAAAAAGTGTTAAAAAAACTTAACCCAAAATAAAAATGAAAAGTCTAAATTTCATAAGTAAAAATAAAATATAAAACCTCTACGAGCGTCATGTGGCTACTGGCGAGCACAGTTCGTTCGTTTATGTTATGTAACGCTAATAGGTCAATACACGCGAGCAGTGCTCGGGTTGGCGCGATACGACAAATGCGCCGCTCGCGAACACTGCTCGTTCAAGAGGATGGAGTGGTCAAATATATTTTTATTTATTAAAATTGAATACATTTTATTTCAATTTACAATAATACATTTCTCTTTTAAGCAATGCTTGTGTACATAAACAAAGTAAAAGCGGTACATGAAACTTTGATTAAAAATGGTGTTTCATAGTTGGTGGTTTACGTTATAAAAAGAAATAGGCATATTGACAAGTTTTGATTCAGTAGTTAAATATAATAACTAACTAAGTAACCATTACACAGTTTCCCCGCAGGGGTAGGGAGAGAGGACGGACCGCCAAACAACTCGATCTTGGCACACACTTCTTGCTTCATTCACATTCATAGATCGTCTCATACATTCTCTTCTGTTACTTTACAACAAAATCAAACTATCCTTCAAAAATCACAAGAGGCACAATAAATTTAAAAATCAAATAAACCACTGGATACGTTACACAGGGAAATCTGAAATAGAAAACATATTAACACCAAATACAGACTAACACCGAAACCACTCAACTGCAATTAAAACACCTCAAATTAGAATTGTTTTTATTTCTTTCATCAAGTACATCAATCAAAGCCGTACGGAGAAATCTGCCATCAGAGGCGACTAAACTGCTAGTTAATTCGTACGTTGTGTCATTAACTATTCAATCTTATAATGGTACCAACAAAGACAAAGGAGATTGGAAGAAAGGATCATTACCCCCGGCCCCCGTCCTCACCCGCCGCCCAACTTCACATAACTCCTATAATTTGTATTAGCGTCTTGCAATATATCGTAAGGAATAAATACAGTTACCTTCTTTTTTTTTCTTCAATTTAACATGTATGAAAACTTAGACCAAGCCGTATGTAACTTTGATAATGTAACTGCATCTCTTTATATGGTCTATAAATAATGTGTTATGATAATGTCCAAAAAAAAAATTTAATTAATATAGGAATAATGTAAGAATAGGAAGTAAGATTTGTACAGCGCCCTTGAGGTGATTTTTCACAAAAATCATCCGATTATTATTATTATTTATTTATATTTGTTTTTTATTTTTTACGTGATACCATACAAGAGTCCCATCTGCTCCCAATCGTCTGGAGCCCATTTGCAATTGGGGTATGTTGTGACGCTGAATGTATTGAGGAACGCAACGAGTTGGGGGAGAGGAAGGTGGGAAAGTACCTGCCTATTCAGATTTGGTCACCAAAAACAAACATTTCTAACAATGGTGTCTTTCACCAGGGAAATACCGACAGTATCTACCACTCAAACGTGCCGAAAATTTACTACGTATTATTTTTAATTAATAAACGGTGAAATAACACAGTTTTATGAAATAAAATTTACAGGCGCACGCCGGGATTTGAACCCGCGACCTCCGGATTCGTAGTCAAGGATTGTAACTCCTCAACCACGGAGACCGTCAATATGAATGTATCTGAATTTTGTTTTTTAGTTTGCTCCATTGTCGGATTCTTCAAAGCTTAATTTGAAGTGTTTCTAAATTGCATTTGAAAGTTCGTTATTATCTTTTGATGTCTTCAGGTAGTTTATTGAAATTTTTTCTTCTTTGATGAATGTAATGATGTACGGCAAATGAAGTATTAATTTTGTATGGTGAGAATACGCATTTAAATCTTGTAAGCTTAAATCTTTAATCCACCGACACCATATTAAACTTACGTTAAGATCTCTGAAGCGAATGTGTGGTAAAACAATGTATGGTTGCGCGAAAAATGCTGAAATTCGTAAATAATGCAAAGATGATGTAAGCGTAATGAGTAATGGTTCGGGCATGTAGAGCGAATGAGCGAAGAAAGGAGTGTAAGGAGAATATATGACGCGAATATGAATGAAAGAGCCGGCGACTTCCCACGAAGACATGGCACAATCGAGTGAGTCAAATACTTGAGTCGGGCCATGTCAAAAGTGGGAATAACAGAAGAGAATGTTTGACTGTGCATGAAGCAAGAAGTTTATGCCAAGATCGGGTTGTTTGGCGGTCCGTCCTCTATGCTTACCCCCGGTTAGGTGGTTATGTATATGTGATAACAACGGTAAATTCTGTTTAATGTTTTTTTAAATTATCTTTCTTATCTACAATCCAAAAACTTGTTCCTCGTTTTAATTTCTCTGTATCATATACTATATTATGTAAAATGCAATTTAATACATTTTTACCTCATTCGAAATATAAAAATCACGTTGATTTTTTTTCACAATGTCATGCAATCATATTATATTATATTATGCACTTGTGTATTATGTATCATGTAGATCAGGCTATTACTATTCACAATGTCATGCACTCATATCATATTATATTATGCACTTGTGTATTATGTATCATGTAGATCAGGCTATTACTATTCACAATGTCATGCACTCATATTATATTATATTATGCACTTGTGTATTATGTATCATGTAGATCAGGCTATTAATATTCACAATGTCATGCACTCATATTATATTATATTATGCACTTGTGTATTATGTATCATGTAGATCAGGCTATTACTATTCACAATGTCATGCACTCATATTATATTATATTGTGCACTTGTGTATTATGTATCATGTAGATCAGGCTATTACTATTCACAATGTCATGCACTCATATTATATTATATTATGCACTTGTGTATTATGTATCATGTAGATCAGGCTATTACTATTCACAATGTCATGCACTCATATTATATTATATTATGTACTTGTGTATTATGTATCATGTAGATCAGGCTATTACTATTCACAATGTCATGCACTCATATTATATTATATTATGCACTTGTGTATTATGTATCATGTAGATCAGGCTATTACTATTCACAATGTCATTCACTAATATTATATTATATTATGCACTTGTGTATTATGTATCATGTAGATCAGGCTATTACTATTCACAATGTCATGCACTCATATTATATTATATTATGCACTTGTGTATTATGTATCATGTAGATCAGGCTATTATTATTCACAATGTCATGCACTCATATCATATTATATTATGCACTTGTGTATTATGTATCATGGTGATCAGGTTATTACTATTCGGCTACCATGTCATGCACTCATATTATATTATATTGTGTACTTGTGTATTATGTATCATGTAGATCAGGCTATTACTATTCACAATGTCATGCACTCATATTATATTATATTATGCACTTGTGTATTATGTATCATGTAGATCAGGCTATTACTATTCACAATGTCATGCACTCATATTATATTATATTATGCACTTGTGTATTATGTATCATGTAGATCAGGGTAGTACTATATATATATATATATATATAGAGATCCCCTCTCGTACTATGTTGATCAGGCGCGACGGTACGCCAGGAATTTGTTGATCCGGAGGAATTTGTTGATCCACCCTAATTTGTTGATCCAATACCAAATCAGGCATATAAACGTTGATCCAAAAGATCAACTTTCGTCACATAGATTTTGCTGTAAACCACGCCCATTTTTCCATCACATATACATTTTAC
The DNA here is from genome assembly GCA_022606495.2 of Halesus radiatus. Taxonomy (NCBI): domain Eukaryota; kingdom Metazoa; phylum Arthropoda; class Insecta; order Trichoptera; family Limnephilidae; genus Halesus; species Halesus radiatus. Next base: position 3,304 of record JAHDVE020002495.1, on the reverse strand, counting down.
ACTTTTTTCCTTTGTTGATCCGATTTGAATGAACCAATCAGGGCGCTGTGTTTATCAAAGGCGTGCACGTGGTTCTTCACTGTGCTCATTTGTTGATGCGATTTAAATGAACCAATCGGAGTGCTTTGTTATCAACTGGTTCTTAACGAGTATAGGTACTGCCGCCCCGGAACGATTCGTTGAATTAACACTACCTTGACGATTTTTTTGCGAATAACGCACAAGAGTCCCAACTGCTTCTAACTTGGGAGATTCAATTTCGAGGCAGGCGTAGACACCGCCACCCGGAAACCATTTAATGGATAACCAACACCTCTGCCATAGGTCACCTCAAGTGGTTCGTTACATTTAGTGACTTAGCAGGGGTGCCCGGGTTCTTGCGGGTGAGGTTTGTTCAGGTCTTAACAGTAGAGTATTTATGAAATGATATATAATTTTTCTATAAGAATTCCGCAGAAAAGTCCCAACTGCACAAGAGTCCCAACTGCACAAGAGTCCCGACTGCACAAGAGTCCCAACCGCTTTCAAACTGGTAGATTCGATCTAGGAGGCAGGTGTAGGTACCGCTGCCCCGGGAACTATTTAATAGATAACCACACTTCTGTCATAGGTCTCACCAAATGGTTATATTCGTTTGGTGAATTAGCAGGGGTGCCCGGGTTCATGAGGGTTAAGTTTTTGCACGTCTTAACAGTAGAGTTTGTATGAAATGATATATGATTTTTCTATGAGAATTCCGCACAAAAGTCCCAACTGCACAAGAGTCCCAACTGCACAAGAGTCCCAACTGCTTTCAACCTAGTAGATTCGATCTAGGAGGCAGGTGTAGGTACCGCTGCCCGGGAACCATTTAATAGATAACCACATCTCTGTCATAGGTCTCACCAAGTGGTTAGATTCGTTTGGTGAATTAGCAGGGGTGCCCGGGTTCATGGGGTTTAAGTTTTTGCACGTCTTAACAGTAGAGTTTTGTATGAAATGATGTATGATTTTTCTATGAGAATTCCGCACAAAAGTCCCAACTGCACAAGAGTCCCGACTGCACAAGAGTCCCAACTGCTTTCAACCTGGTAGATTCGATCTAGGAGGCAGGTGTAGGTACCGCTGCCCGGGAACCATTTAATAGATAACCACATCTCTGTCATAGGTCTCACCAAGTGGTTAAGATTCGTTTGGTGAATTAGCAGGGGTGCCCAGGTTCATGGGGTTTAAGTTTTTGCACGTCTTAACAGTAGAGTTTGTATGAAATGATATATGATTTTTCTATGAGAATTCCGCACAAAAGTCCCAACTGCATAAGAGTCCCAACTGCACAAGAGTCCCAACTGCTTTCAACCTGGTAGATTCGATCTAGGAGGCAGGTGTAGGTACCGCTGCCCCGGGAACTATTTAATAGATAACCACACCTCTGTCATAGGTCTCACCAAGTGGTTAGATTCGTTTGGTGAATTAGCAGGGGTGCCCGGGTTCATGGGGTTAAGTTTTTGCACGTCTTAACAGTAGAGTTTGCATGAAATGATATATGATTTTTCTATGAGAATTCCGCACAAAAGTCCCAACTGCACAAGAGTCCCGACTGCACAAGAGTCCTAACTGCTTTCAACCTGGTAGATTCGATCTAGGAGGCAGGTGTAGGTACCGCTGCCCAGGAACCATTTAATAGATAACCACACCTTTGTCATAGGTCTCACCATGTGGTTAGATTAGTTTGGTGAATTAGCAGGGGTACACGGGTTCATGGGGGGTGAGATTTGTCCAGGTGTTAACAGTAGATTATGTATGAAATGATAAATGATTTTTGTATATGAATACCGCATAAGAGTTCAGACCGCACAAGAGTCCCAACTGCCTTCAACCTGGGCGATTTAATTTGGGAGGTAGGTGTAGGTACCGCCGTCCCGGATTTAATGGAAGAGCAACCCCCCTACCATAGGTCACCCCAAGTGGTTCGCTACGTTTGGTGACTTAACAAGGGTGTCCTGGTTTATGGAAGGTGAGGTTTTTCCAAGTCTTAAGAGGAACGGCTGCGCTGCCTGTTTCAAACATAACTTAATTTTGGATTTAAGGCCAAAATACCCATCGAAACTGAATGATGTATTTTTTTTTAAATTAAAGTTTTAGTATATTATAATAAAACAAATATAAAACTTTTTTCCACTTTAATTTTTATTTGACCGTAACCGGCTTTCAGCTCGTTAGGGCCATCTTCAGACTGGTCCTAACGAGCTGAAACCCGGTTACGGTCAAATAAAAATTAAAGTGGAAAAAAGTTTTATATTTGTTTTATTATAATACACTATAATGGAATTCCACCATGTATTTCAGTTTCAAAAATAGAAATATTAGAAAGTTTTAGTAAATATCTAGTACGGATGATAAGTATTATATGTATTTTTGTTTTAAATTATGAAGAATATGCCATGAGAAAAATAAATTTTCACAATTTTAGAGGCAACTTTGAAAATTATTAGCGGGTTTATTGTTTTTTTTTTTAAATTATTATATTTGCTATGTAAACATGATTACGTAAATAAAATTATAAAAACAATACGTTTAAAAAAAAAACGTTTTTTCGGGTCGATATTTTACATCATATGTACGGCAACTTTGTGTTCCAACATAAATTGGTCGGTTTTAATTTAATGTAATGTCCACCATAATGCTCATTTTAAACATTTTTTTTAATATTATATTTCAGTGTATTTTAAGAACACGGGGCAAAACTTTTTTTTTTGAATCACCGCTAGACCACAAATAATTGTTTAAGTGCCTCTAAAATGGCAAATAATCAATTCCTTTTAATGGCCTCTAATCAAATAAAATTGCTTAAATGGATTTTACTGTGTTTTGTGACTAGATCTGATTAGCCAGGTACTTCCTCACATTCCTTTACCCATCTTCTTTCCATTCCCTCTACCATCAGCCTCACAAAATACCCAATTTTGGGGTACAATAATCTTACTTGGTTGAGCGGTGCTCACAAGAATAAAAGTTAGTTAGGTGCGCTGTTATTTGTTTTCATTATTTAATGTTCAAACGACGAAACGGTTTTACTAAAATTTATAATAAAAATAAAACCGGGAAAAATACATTTAAAAAAAACGTATTTAAAAATATTATTATTAAACAGTGTTGGCGATAAACCGTTTTACTAAATTTATAATATAATTAAAACTGTGGAAAAATATTTAAAAAGAAAACATTAATAAAATCGGCACAAGTTGGATTTGAACTGTAACCACCGTAACTAAACAATAATTTTGGCGACCGACTTAACCGCTCACCTAGTTGTCTGTTGGCGGAA
>JAHDVE020002494.1:0-68896 GCA_022606495.2 Halesus radiatus | reverse complement strand
TTATTTGTTAGTTAGTTTACAAATGCGTCGAGTTCCCACTCAGGCGTCGTGAGTTCAATTCGTCTGATCAGTTCAAAGTCCTCCATCATTGCAGCAAGCAAAATCTTATTCTTATAATGACAGTAGTAGGAGATATTTTAAATATTGTGAGGTTATTCACGACTCAGAAATGATTTCCTTTCGTTTAAAGAAAAAAATAATGAAGGTATCTCAATAAGAAGATTATTGTTTACAAATGCGTCGAGTTCCCACTCAGGCGTCGTGAGTTCAATTCGTCTGATCAGTTCAAAGTCCTCCAGCATCATTGCAGCAAGCAAAATCTTATTCTTATAATGACAGTAGTAGGAGATATTTTAAATATTGTGAGGTTATTCACGACTCAGAAATGATTTCCTTTCGTTTAAAGAAAAAAATAATGAAGGTATCTCAATAAGAAGATTATTTGTTAGTTAGTTTACAAATGCGTCGAGTTCCCACTCAGGCGTCGTGAGTTCAATTCGTCTGATCAGTTCAAAGTCCTCCATCATTGCAGCAAGCAACATCTTCTTCTTATTATGACACTAGTAGGAGATATTTTAAACATTGTGAGGTTATTCATGACTCAGAAATGATTTCCTTTCGTTTAAAGAAAAAATAATGAATGTATTCTGTAAGAGGTCGATTTATTGTGAATAAGTTATGATTCCTGAAATACTTATCATGTTTATTGCCGTCAATCTATCTATGTATTTGTTATCTTTACAATTCACTTCCTGTCATGTCCTGACACAGTTCCAATACAATCAATTTACGCCGTGATAAAAACGATATTTATCAGTAGCAACCGATCAGTGTTTATCCATAGATAAATCCCTTTGATGGTAACCGGTGAATTCACCGCCTACAATTCAATGCGGAAGATTCACCGCGGAGAAGATTCACCGTCCACAATAATTCACAGCGGGGAAAATTATTTGCCATAATTTGTATTTCATCTGCTGAAATAATTTAGTTCAAATAATAGTATTAAAAGGAAATAAATTAAATTAATGGCAGTTCTCTAGTTTGATCTACAATTATTTATCGCAAATAAGAGCCTGGTGATATATTCTCACATAATATTACGACATATTATGAGTACCATGAGAAAATATACCGGTCTGAAGATGAACGTGATTGTTCGAAACCGGTCCGGGCTTAAAAAAATAAATTCACGGAAAAAAGTTTAAATTGGTTTCATTATATTCAATATTCTAATACAAACGGTCCTTAGCAACATTTTTATTTTACCTATTATGTGCGGTGAACTTTCCATGGAGTGAATATTCCGCTGTGAATGTTCTGCGATGAATGTTCCGCGATGGAAATATTTCTAGAACTCCCTTTGATATACTATGTACGAGCGCATATTATGGAATAAGTATCGCAATGGTGAAAGGCCACTATTCAGAATTGAAATGTTGCTTGAAATGGATTACCCAGGTACTTTCCAACCTTCCTCTTTCCCATCTCCTTCCTTGCCTTCCCCACTACCTCCAGCCTCACAACATACCAAAATAATTGGGGATGCCATGCCTCCACTCGACACGGTCATTCAGAAGCAGTTACGAATCGTATGAGGTATTCCCATAAAAAAAAAACTTATTTCCCATCATCGCGCTAAGTTCCACAATATTTGCCTCATTTTCCTAATCATTCGTAATCGGTCGTGAGTTTTGCCATATACCTCTCAATGTTGAGCAACCGCCATAAATAAAAAAATATCAATTTCTTATCAATATTTAAATGTGTCATATTATATTTATAGATGCGTACCATTCAAGACGACCCATTCCACTGACAAAGTATTTGATAGTGAATTAAACGTGACAGAGATAAAAAAAAATAAAAAAATTGCCCGCCAGTTCAACGATCAGTTGTCCACCGAATTATTGAATTATCTCGTGGTGGTCAGTTACAAGTCACCAATTGAATTATAACAAGACAACAAAAGATAGCGTCGGGGATCGGGGACTTACCGTGACCTTTACTGAAATAAAAGATTGGAGTTTTTGTAGTTGTTTTGTTAGTTTCTCAAAACTAGAAATGTTACTAATTTAGCAACTTCATCACAATTAGTACCTGCTATGTGCCTACTCATCTGACCCAAAACCCTCTACCTACTTCTTGAATTAAAACTTATTGTTTATTTTAACCTTCACCTGACAATATGTAATCCAATACGATTTCATTATAGTAACTATTAAAATAAGTATCCTATTTCAGAATTATGAATACCGTAATTGACGGCCTCCGTGGTCGAGGGGTGAGGCTCTCGACTACGAATCCGAAGGTTGCGGGTTCAAATCCCGGCGAGCGCAAGTAATTTTTATTTTATTAATTTGTATTGTTTCACAATTAATTCATTTAAAAATAATATATAGTATATTTGCGTACGTTCCAGAGTGGAAGATACTCTCAGTATCTCCCTGGTGAAATACCACCATTCAGAATTGAAACGTTGCTTGAAATGGCTTTTAGCCATGTTTGGTGACCATATCTGAATACCCAGATATTTCCCCTTTTCCCCACCTTTCTCTACGGATCGTCAAAAACGATTCCCAAAATCAATTTACTCTTCCATGACCATTGCTTAAATAATAATGTTTATTAATTATTTTTATTGAGATTTATAAACCTCATTTTAGTATTTAATCATTGTAGAAAATAATATCAACATAACCTAAATGAAACATGAAAATGGAAAAAAATGACAGAAAATAAAAAGATTTCAAAATAAAAATCTAGTATTGTCATAGTATTATAATATAGCACATCTAGAAAAAAGGATAATAATTATGATTAAAGAGATAATTTATATGTGTTTGATAGGTACTATACTTACGAGTGTTATGAGGAAAAATGCGTTTAAAATTGAGTACTAGAAAAAAGATAATATTATTGAGTAATATTGATAAGATTGAGTTACGTATCACTCAGTTTTATGAGCCGACGATGAACCTCAGGGATCCAGCAAATAGTTAATAACATATTAAATACATTTCATTCAGTAAGTATGAAAAGTAACTTCAGTAAATTGTTTATAACCAATTGTTTGTCTTTTTTTCATTCCTTGTTTAGAGTTTTCAATCCAGTTAAGATCTGTTCCCATATAGCACAAATAATGTAACATAACTTCAGGCAGGTAAATCAAACCACGAGATGGTAATAGTAGTAAGGCCAAAGCGCTCCAGTACTAGTTAAATAGAAAAGATGTTAGAAGTTAGAAAGGTGGCCCCACGATGCAGCGTCAGTGGGACGATTTCAGGTTGGGGAAGCCTCACTCTAGGGCGCCAGTGTGACGATTAGCGCGTTGGAGCGACAGTGTGACGTGGCCTCCCCAAGTTGGTGCCAGTGTGAAGGCCCTGACGGGGCGCCAGTGTGACAGTCCTGACGGGGGCGCTAGTGCAAGGGCCTCAAGGGGGAGATCACATAAGAAAAAAAATGTTATGGTTACCGGGAGGCCAACCGTTGAGACGGCCGACTCTCAGCTCTCCTCGACTAGCTCCGTAGGGTAGAGTTGGGACTCCGTCTCTCTGGATCGTAGATCGTCTTCCGCCTCATATCTGGCCAAGGAAACAAGGGGCTCCCATACCATTCAAATGAAATGGTGTAGTTCTCAATACAGGGTTTATTTCGAGAGGGAACACATTATATTTACATTAAAAAAAAACATTCCCTCTATATTATACTGAATCTCTCTCTCTCTCACGGGAATTAAATCGGGCATTTACGGGAGGCAAGTAATTATATCAGCACAGTTAATAGGGGTTAGATACGGCTTACATGATCCATGGCGTCGAGGCTCACGTCCTCCCATCGAAATTTCTGAAATCTTTTTATTTTCTATCTTTTTTTTCCGTTTTCATGTTTAATTTATGTTATGTTAATATTATTTTCTACAATGATTAAATAATGTTTACTGTCACGTAAATTGTAAACTAATCCATTGATCTCGAATCTTCAACACCCTTTTAACTATGCCCGCCAACTATCAAAATGTACCGGTTCAATTCTTTATAAATTTGCTTTAAAAATCATAATGTCTCCTATATTCCCAGCTCATTCTTCCAACATCATAGCTAGGGTACACTTGGTACCTCAGCTCAATTCCTTTTATATCTTTACTGGAGGTAACTAGTTCATAAATCTTATGTAAAATAAAATACATAAACAAAATATCTGACTACTAAATCTACAACCCGAGCCAACAATATGGAGATCAAATAGAATACACAAGTGAAGATTAACATAAAGGTATATTCACTGAAGAACAGCTAAATGGTCTTCAAGAACAATTAATGTATTTAAATCGGTGTTCAAAACCGATACGTACGTAACACACTTTCTTAGAAAATCGTAATGTTTTATCGATATGTATTTTTCATGACTGAATTTATTAATCTTACTTACGACAGCTGTTAAGCTATTTGTAACGTTCATCAAACGTAACCTAACCTAAATATTCAAATCTTATAGTTCCTACGCTAGCATATCCCAACTCTCTTAACTCCTTACATAAAATTTCGCAAATTAAAAATTATCAGCTGAGTGTTTTTTTTCTATAGCTTCATAAGAGATGGCTTTTATCCAGTTTTTGCTTCTGGATATTTTATGTCTTACATATCCATGGAGAACTGTATGCCTAAACATAGAAATTAGTTGTATTTTTATTAATATATTAAGTTATTTCAAAATTGTAATACGTTTTTCTTTTGTTCCAGGTAAGAGATTATCTACCTACTGTGAATACGTGGATCTTAAAAGGTAGTTGACTTTTTTTACCGTGTTAAAATAACAATAAAATAAGTTATGTATATTTTATATATTTATTATATTTACTTTATATACGTATTTAAAATTATCTTATTAATAGTTAAAGTTATATGAAAACTTTTTTAGTAAAAATAAGTTTATTGGGATTGTAAAATGGTACACTATTCAGACAATAATAATCATTATTATGTATGATTCGGAGAGGCCTTCATCAAGGAATATGCATACATTTGATAATTATGCTGATATTATAATATTTAAAATCAGCATGTTAATATTTACGCCTTCAATGACGATATTACTGTGAACTTTAGGCACCCAATGAAAGGAAGGATTACGCAGCAAGTGACAAAAAATAACAACCAGATATATTTTTCCTATCTTCCTCATCCTATCTATCCTCCTTTTCTTTTATTTTATTATCAACAACTTCAAAAATTTTCCGATTAGAGGGTGTCAAAATCTTAGTGAAATTCTCGTATGCTATTACTAGTTGTTATTATAAATATTTTAAACCGTCCACTAGCTTATCGAAGCTAATAACAAAACAAAACATGTGATACCATTCCCGTAATCCTTTTTTTTTTAATTTTGACTTGTTATTAAATTTCGCTCTATCTCTTTAGTTTATTTACAAATTATTGTTGTAATTTGGTATGTGATACAGAAAATAACCTACGATATCGCAAGAGAAGACTGATAAACACTTTATTACGGTAATCGGACTTTTCGACAAGATAAAAAAAATATGTTGCGGCAACCTTAAATGTCGGGCTATCGGCCCAAGCACCGTGGGATGAGATAAGGTGAATATTGTAAAATTTATGGATTCCTCTTTGTAAGAAACTTGAAGATTGAATGGTTTTATCTCCATTTCGTCTAGTGGAAAATACGTTACAAGCGGTAGTGTCTGAAAAAAGATCGCCATTCAAATAAGACATATGAATAATATTCTTTTTGGACTGATTTATTATACCCATGTGTCTGTTTTATTTATGTTCTAATCTTTTTGCTGAACCTCTAGCGAACATATCGCCTAAAGACCAACACTCACTTCTTCAATTAAGGTAAAATTACTTTTGTGGCATCATTTTCAATTAAACGATTAAATGTTATTTATTTATTAACCACTATTTAATAAATAAATATCGGCACGTTTCGAAGCCAATTCTGAATTTGCAAACCACATTTTGAAGACAAATAATTATTTTGTCATAAATAAAGGTCGAAATAATTTTCATACAACTGGTTTAAAATTGGAGGAATTTGAAATTTTATAAATTAAAAAATGTGTTAAGAGTCGATTTAATAATATAAATACAATATAAAAATAAATTTTAAATACATTTTCGCATTAATCCCATAATTAGAATAATTGTTTTTATCTTGTTAGCTTGGTTGTTCCTTTAATTTGTTTAATTTTCTGTTGTAAAATTCATAAACAATCCCATTATTTTGCACGAAAACTATTTTTTTTATATACTTCAGAACTCACATTTAAAGAATTCAGTAATAATTTTGTTTATTTTATATTATTTTTACATTAGAACTCACTTGTTATTACTTTGTTGTTTATCGTCTATTTTCTTAATAATTTATCTATGCTTACGTCATTTCATTTTTTTTTTATACATTGATTTGGAAACATGTTGATATATATGTATTTAATAGTGGTTTATACAAAATGACCCTTAAAGCGGGTTGTTTCATGGAATTTGAAGGATTTATCAAAATTTAATAATTAACATTCAAGCTCTGTAATTATTCAAGTACTGTGAAACAACTGGCCAATAATTTAACAATAACATAAATTGGATGTAACTTTCACAGAACTTCAATATTAACTTTGAAATTTTGACATATCCGTCAAATTCTGTGAAACCACCCACCCTTAATCATTTAACCTATACTCCCATTTGAAACGTTGCTTGAAATGATAAAAATCGCGATTGATGGCTAGATTTGAATAGCCAGACAATTCCCAACTTTTCTTTTATCGATCTCTTTCCCCGTTACACTCCCTTCATCCTCACAATATACCTATCCAAAATGGCTTTCGACATTTGGGAACAGTTGAATCGTTTGTGCAGTATAGACAAGATTAACAGGAAAATCCTACCATCCGACATGATTATTAATTGAAAGCAAAATAAAGATGAGATGTATATAAAAATACAGTTAGGTTCATACAGATTAACAGTGCAATAATAAGGATAATAACATTCAAAACGTTTTTTAAAAAATGTCAAATATTAATAAATTACAGCGTTAAAATCAATCAATTTGTACACATCGTGTTTTTGCGTTATGTTCTCATGCTGGAAAAGTTGTGGCTATAAAAAGCCTTAACATACTGTAATTAAAATACATTTTTTCTGCTATAACTCATCTTAGTGTCAGCCATGAATTGTGGCATATTCTATTAATCTCTGTCCCGATATTTAAATGTAAAATGTTGCCCACGCGATGAAAAACTTCTAAATTGGTTATTTTTATTTATTTATTTTTACTCTAGAACAGACATCGCATAATTATTACATGAATGAATTACATTTTTACTGTGGTTATGGTGATGGATCCAGTAATAGGAGAGCATACAACTCATTAGAATATTCCCTATGCAGCGCTAAATTGTCAGTCGGTGAGTTGGCATCACGTCCGGGTCGCACCCAAGCGTCGTGGCTTCAATTCCTCGATAGGCTAAGTCCGTCATCACGACACAAGCAACATCGTCCGCATACTGGTATGGTAGTAGGAGATCTTTAAATATTGTAGCGTTAATCGTAACCCGGAAATAATTGTCTTTCTTTAAAAAAATAAATTATTAATTAATTTTATTATTAAGTGGAATTAAATAAGAAGATCTTCAGAAATTTGTAAGTACTCGTATAAGTTTCTTCTGAAAGTAGTGATCGATTTATTGTTTCGGTGTTTAATTCGTAGAATTACATTTAATTATGTTTTTAAAATTTAATGGAAATCAAATTTAGTAATGTTATTATTAAGTTTTAAGCACTTTAGTTTTTTATTTTTTATTATTATTATTATTGTGATAGGTGTTTTGCCGTTGAAAGTCATTTTAAAATTGTGGTTATGCCTTTTTTTCTCTTTAGTCTTTGGTCTAATTTTAATTCAGAATACCGTTATTATAGAAATAATCTTATTCTAATGTAATTAAAGGATTTTTTTAACCTTCTCGTTTTGGATTTTTTTAAATTATGGTAATGGGAAAAATATGCCAAAAACTAAGTGCACTGATGCTGCAGGAGTTACTTTATTCGAAGGACCGTTTTTTGGTATTTTATACTTAAATATAGAATTTGCATCATAGCTAATTTATCGTTGGGTTTTCCTGGGTGGGTAATCCGTCATAAAGTGGTTCAGAAAGTGATTTAATTAGTTTCTTGATCAGAGGAATGTTTGTGTCTTTGTGTAGTGTGTTAACCCTGATCCACGAACTAGCATTAAATATTAGTCGAATAACCTTGTTTTGCATGGTTTGTAAGGTTAGGTCACCCTGAGACGACCTATTTATATAATTCTATTTACTCCCACCCAATTCCAAGTTTTTTTTTTTACAGTAATTCCATACAGGAGACCGAGGGAAATAATTTCCGTCGAGGCCTATATCATCTTTGGGGATGCTTTGTGGAGAGTCTTTTAGAGGACAGGAAGGAGTGAATTTGGGTCTTGAAGAGACCCATGTTATAGGATGGAGGAAACACAGAGGCCGGCAGATCATTCCACAGCCGAGTTGTTGAACACAAGAATGAATCGTAGAAGCGACCCGTTCTCGCATTTGGCGTGTTTCCCGACTATGCACCGGTGCCGAAGAGATCAATGGCGCTAGTTCCTCGGAGCATCTTCCATTAAAATACCGGTAGAACAAGGACAGCATTCCCACCTGACGTCTGTGCTCCAAAGATTGCAACCCGTTTGTTAAGATAGGCGAATCTATCAAACGGACCGCCTGTTTCTGCACAGAGTCAAGGGTTTTTTTCAGATATTTTGGGACTCCCGACCAGAGGTGGCTGCCAAATTCTACAGTGGGGCGCACTTGCGATTTGTACAAGGTCAGCAGTTGTGTACTATTAAAGTATCTGCGGGCTATGTACAATACGCCCAGCTTCTGAGAGGCTAACTTTACTCGGGTTTCGATGGAGCCCCCATACCTGAGCTGGTCACTTAAGGTTACACCAAGCATATCAATGGAGGGCTTGTTGGGAAGATTGCTTCCATTAAAGGATACTAGATTATCATTTTAGACGTAATCAGACGTGATTGGGTCTTTGAAACATTAAATTCGACGAGGTTATTCTTACCCCGAGAGGAGACCCTCTCGAGGTAACCGTCCATTCTTTGCTTCAAAGCCCTCCGAGCCGTTGGAGTTTGTGTGCCCTTTGGGGGCTTGTCAAACAAAAAGCAATCATGGACTGTACTGTCATCCGCGTAACGATGGATTGGTGCACATGTCAAGAGGTCATTGATGTGCAACAAAAACAACGTAGGAGAGAGAACCGATCCTTGTGGGACGCCAGCATTTATTGAACGCGAGGAAGAGATGAAACCATCAGCAACCGTCTGAATCGATCTCTCCCTCAAAAAATCGGTAATCCACGTACACAAGGAAACGGGAAGTACGTAAAGGCAGTTTGTTGACAAGTCCTCGGTGCCAAAGTCGGGTGCCTTAGAAATGTTATGTTATGGTGCCTAAAATGATTTATTACCGATGAAACCTATGGTACTGATTGAATTCGAAAATATATCAAAGTCTTTATGTCTGTACTATTTATTAAACAGCTATGGTTGACGTTGGTTTGGAAAAAACTTATATTATTACGATAAGTATAGATGGAAAAGGTTTCAGAGTTTCTCGTAAATTTTGGGCTTATATAAAGATTCATTTTAGATGAGTCATGCAAAGAGTTACCAAATTTGTCCAGGTTTTTTACTTGATAAACTATAAATACAACAGCAAATAACCGTTTTCCTATGATAAGTTACCATTATCAAATATCTTCCTTTGTTCTTCCTCAAAGTGAATTCAAATAACCAATCTTTGAGCTTAAAAATTGTTTAAATATTTTTACTCTTTGTTATGACAATGAAGTTTTTGCTCCCCATAATTTTGATACGAAATTTCTTATCTCATTTTAAGGTCGATAAGTAGATATTTTTGGGTCAAGTTTATCAACTTTCAAGATATCACTAAGAAATATTTTTGTTATCTCGTCTGAGATTCTCTCAAACTCGTGAATAATAATATTGGGTCGGGAAATCCATTTATTCGATAAATTATTCGTAGTCAACATTTTTAAATCCCTTGGAATCCATTATCGTGATAACGATGTCTTCAGACTTATAATACTAGAAAACGAATGGCGACATAAGGCTTAACGTTATTTATTTTAGTCATTTGGCTATTTAATGTGCGAGTTTTATTTGTAGATACGTCGGTAACGAAATAGTTAGATAATTATTATAATTACAAAGAAGTGCAAAAGTCTAATAAAGAATAGTGTTAATAATAATAATCATTTATTTATTTGTAAGAAACAGCCAGCTTTTGATAAAAATATATATACAAATGAAGTATACCGAAAAGTAAGCCAACAGAGTTTCTTGTGCTAACAGTGTTTAAATACAGATATTTTGTTTATGAAGCTAACACATTTATAACTACATTTTTTTAATATGTGCAAGCATGCACACATGTGCACATAGGTGCATACATAAAAACACACGCAAACACATACGCATATTATATAGACATATATGTACGCATATATACACATATGTACGCATATATACATATATGTACGCACATATTCACACATGTACACACTCATATATACATCCTTATGTATGTATACATATACACTCACATATACACACACATAGAGATGAACGTACAAATGAACATACACATATATACCCACACACCTAAACAACATATACACCTCTGAATAAGAAGGAAGGAGAGGAAGAGGAAGATAGGATCGGGAGAGGAGATGCTCTCGAAAAATTTTATACTCGTGCTTCAATTTGTGATCGTACGTATTTTGAAAGGGATGTATGCATGTGAATGAAGCAAATAGCGTATGCCAAGACAGAATTGGCGGCTTGAAGTCTCTACCTCCTACCCCTGCGGGGAAATGGCGTGATGGTTAGTTAGTTAAAAAATACCAGTTAGAGCTTGCCAAATAAGGGAGCGCGCGTGATAGCTGATGCGCAGAAACCAATTTTGGTAAGAGACTTACCGAATAACTTCGGTAAAGCTGCGCAGTACACGAAAGGCTAGACATATTATTTAGTTTCACAAACTCTATTATTTTTTTACATAATCGCTTAAGAAAATATAATGCCAATTTTTTTAAAAGTGTAACATTCTAGGGTTACGTTTAGCCTTCCAATGTTTGAGTATCTCCTACTACCATAATTTTAATCTCAAAATATTGCTTGTGCCATAATTGGGTACATAGCTTAAATAGGCAAATTGCTAATAAGGTTTAAGTTAAACAAGTACCTGCATAATACTATATCAGTCCTTTTTAAAAATAACCTTTATTTCAAATATAGAATTGCATTAAACCAAATTATGTGTTTTTTTTTAAATTAATTTCTCGTACTTATGGTAATAGATTTTTTTTATATGTAGTCTGTGTCTATTTACTATACAAACGAATATTAACAAAATTACAGTAATGTGTTATCTATCTTCTTTACATATATATGTAAAAGAGTGTCTTGAGCGGTGTTTGTTTATTTGTTATTTGTATAAATTTTCAGTTTTTTCCCGAGCTTGATGAAATTTTGCACCCTTAAAATTTAAAACAAGAGGAAGGTCACCATTTAAATGAGATTTTGAAAAATTCTACCCCCCCCCCCCCTTTACCCTTTTTTAAACCTTCATGTTTTATGTTGAAGATATAAACATAGAGGTTTATTAGCAGCACCGATCCCCACGTCATGCTTTACTGAGACAACACGTCTGTTATGCCATGTGAAATGCATAAGAGATTATAGTGGCGCCCCTGGCAGAAGTTGTTGTACAAACAACTTTTAGCGTTCCTTGAGATATGGTCTGTCGATCAAATTAGGCAAAATTTCATAGACCGTTAGGGCAACTGGAGACTGGTAGCCCGTCTCAGAGAGCAAATCTTCATAATGCGTAAAGTGCTCATGTAAAGTTCATTCTCATAGATGTTTCTAATAGTAGGTACCTACGTATCGCCCTTGGTCTTTGATATAATATTCATTCATATTTCCTGTACTGATTAAGTTCCCTTGCCCTCATATACTTAATGGGTTTGGCCAATTGACCTTGCGACATCGTTCTGAATTTAAAACCTAGAATAAAATTCATTTCTTTGTTTACCATAACGTTTTTAACTATCCGGTTTTACACAAAACTCAAATAGTATTTCTTAGTTTTTTTATTTTTTATTGATCATTAAAAAAAATCAATCAATATCTCGGTTTTTGGTTAAATTATTGATATTTCAAAGCTTCATAGATCACGATAGCTCTGAAAATAAGTGCCTAAGCTTAGTAATTTTAAGAAGAAAGAGTTTCACATAATTTCGGAATGCCAGGGCACACTGAGAGATGGGGAAGATACAATTTAGGAAGTACGTGACTATTGAGATCTGTCATTAAATATGGCTCTTGTCAATTAATAAAATTAATTGATATTGTGTTCCATTCGTATAACTCCACTTAATTTGTTTTAAATTTAAAGCAAAACAAATTTAGTAATGTTATTTTTAAATTTTATTATTTTGACAGACGCTTCGGCGTTTAATGCCACTTTCATAGTTTGTAAAAAGTTTGGAATCTTCCCAAAGCTTAAAAAAATCACAATAATAATTAAAAAATTAAAAAATTAAATACACGAAGTGATTTTTATTAACGTTAATTAATTTGATTAACTTAAGATTTAAAAAAATGAAAAATTAAATATCATTTCAATTAACATTTGGACTCTGTATGGTGGTCTTTTGCCGGGCAATGCTAAGTTTATTTATCACTAGAAATAAAACCATTATAACAATTATTTTTATAAACAATAATTATTAGCCTGAAACACTCATCCAAATTGAAAAAACCTTCCGAGCAAAGATAAATGTCGCCGGCAGGACTCGAACCCACACCCTTCTAATATCCGGTCAGATGCTCTACCATTGAGCTACGTCGGCTTATCGCAAACCCGCCAAGTTAATCAATATATACTAGTGTTTCATTCAATAATTACGGTTTTTTTATTATATTTCACCTGTAAACAACCAACTTTATTTGTATGAGGAAGGCTTGTAACGGCTAAATCCCTCACTAGGTGGCGTCGAGACAAATTATGTCTTCATTTTATTGGTGAAAAATGACTTGTCAAATATTTATTAATTGATAAACTATAATGAAAGGTGAAATATAATAAAAAAACCGTAATTATTGAATGAAACACTAGTATATATTGATTAACTTGGCGGGTTTGCAATAAGCCGACGTACCTCAATGGTAGAGCATCTGACCGGATATTAGAAGAGTGTGGGTTCGAGTCCTGCCAGCGACATTTATCTTTGCTCGGAAGGTTTTTTCAATTTGGATGAGTGTTTCAGGCTAATAATTATTGTTTATAAAAATAATTGTTACCCTTTGCGCTATGCACAAAAATTCTTGTCTTAAAAACTTTAGTTTATCAATTAATAAAACCATTATAGTTAAAATACGTAAATATATAAACCGTTACATCTTTTATTGTAAGAATACCTTTTTTTATATATATCGACAGACATTCACTGGAAACGAAACATGTTTTTAGAAGTGCAAAGATATGAATCATAGTTAATAGTTATCAAACATTTTGTTTTATTTGACAACTAAGATAACCGTTTAATATTCATCATAAATCAATAAATTCCGTTGTCAGCAAATTGCTTTATGGAGATTTTTCAATTGAAACCAACCGCCAGATACAGAACACAGATAAAACATAGCAAATTAAGTTTTTATTTGTTTACCAGACTTAAACCTTTGTATCGTTCTTTAATTTTTTTATAATGATCCTATTTTCCCGTAATCTAGGCGGAAATAATTTTTATGCATATCTGATGTCGCATGTCTTGTTAGTAAACACAGATAAACTCATTTCAATCTCAACGCTTTCGGTGTTGAATGGTTCTACTTTATTAGGTATTTTATTTATTTTAAAGAAAGACAAATATTCCCTGGTTACGAATAAATTGACAATTTTTGAAAATTTCCTACTATCATCACAGTGAGCGGAAGATATTGCTTGTGTCGTAAATGGAGGACTTAGCCAGCCGAGGAATATTGAACTCACGACGCCTGGGTGAGACCCAAAAGCGATGTCAACTCAGCCACTCACCAGTCTTATCTTTTACATGATTTAGTGAACAATATATAAAATGTTTTTAAGTAGTAGATAATTAAAAACATGAAAATGATATATGGTAGGTATGTAACTTTGTAAAATATGATATATATTTGTAATAATTTGTAATAATAAGTGTTTTTACACAAAAATACTAAAAATAGTTATAATATCAAATACCCGATACATAAAAATTTATTCAACTGCATAACATATTTATACACATTACTAGCTGATGTGTATCCGGCCTTGCTCGAGATTATTTAAGTTATGAAGTTGTGAATTATTGCTTGTCATTTGGATGCCATAATTGATTTTGCAGCGAAAGTAATGCCTTGTCACCACTATTACTATCTCTAAACAAAGAAACAAAGAAATGCTCATTTAAAAATTGTTTCCTTCCAAATATTTATCTTTTTCAAAATATATCTAAATAATAACCTTCTGTATTTTCATATGTATATAAGTTATGTTAACCAAGTTATTGTTTTATTTTTTAAATAAAGCTCTGGCTTCATCTTGTCTTAAGTGTTAGTTAAAATAATAATATGAAATTTGTATATCGCAATTAAATGATATTCCATTCCATTTTAAGCCTAACAAATCAATATTTATTTTAATCAGTACTAAATAATTTTAATTGCCAAGGAATGATCTTTCGGAATTTGTATTCAGATTATTAGTTGATATTAACTCCAGAAATTCCACCAATAAGATACAGAATGGCGTGTTGTTTCACCAAATTATAATAATAATTCAATATAATAGGTACGAAGTAATTATGATAAATATTCATTTCAGTCTCTCGGAATATTATGGTACAGGTAAGGTACTATACACATATAGATATGGAAAGATGTACTCTTTTAAAATGATTTTTTTTTAAATAAAGCAAAAGTATGTTAGCTTGTGTAAAGCATTTTTGCACTTTTGAGTAATGGCTATTTCAGCAGTTGAGGCTATTACTAAACTGCCAAAAGAATCGTACAATTTATTTTATTCTCAAGAAAGTAGGGAAGTTTATCTTATTTCATTACAGTTTTCTCGGTGACCTTAACTTTTAGTGTGCCGAAATTACCGTTCGGATACGCAAAATCTGTACCCATTGAACGCCGGCGTATCCGATCGGCAATATCAAAAATCATTTTTGTGAATATAAGTAGCACTTCTTCGGAAACTGCTTGTGACAGATATATATTATTTTATAAATATATCAACATATTATCTGGTAAGTCGGTATAAGTTATAAAAAAGTTATTGCGAAAATAGACACAGACGGGCCGAGCACAAATTTACCCTCGGCACACTACAGAAGTATTAGATCGTGGCTGCTTAACGTTTCAAAAAAATGCGGCTCTTTGGCCCCTTAAGTGCGGCTCTGGCACAAAAATCCACGAGCAGGCGCAACAGTCTTGTCTACAGTGGTCGGAGCTTATCGTGTCCGTAAATCGCGGGCGCCTTTCAAAGGTACCTTCCTGAAGAATAAAGTTGTCTTATTCTCCATTCAGCTGCACATCCAATAGGTATTTTTGTCATAAATTTGTTTCACTTTCCGAGCCTGCTGGAGCATCGCCAAGAAAATAATTCCTCCATTGACAAACAGTATTTCAAAACAACCATTTTAAACATGAGGGAAGCATTTCTCAGCAGGTTTCAGGAATTTAAAAACAGTAGAACGACCTTAGCATGTGTCAAAAACCCACTTAATGCTATGATAACAGATTTGAAACTTTCTCCTTTTGGCATTGATATTGGTTACTTTGAAATACAATTACTGGATTTAAAAAAAAACAAGGAATTATGGAGCTCTAAATTTCAAGGTCTTTATGTTGATTTGGAAATACTGGAGAGGGAACAAATGTGAACTTAGTTCACATCACAAGTGGTCTGCTTTGAAAGACCTGGAGAAGGAAGACTTGATCATGTTCAACCCCTGGAATAGTATGACTCTTATGATCAGCTGAAAAAACTCTCGTTTGCTCTTCTTTTCTCTTTTCGTTCTACATATTGATGCGAACAATCTTTTTCAAGCATGAATTTTATCAAGAGTAAACTGAGAAGTCGTCTTATTGATGAGAACCCGGAATCCTACCTAAAATTAAAAACAACAATACACAGATCTGTCATACTCAAACTTTCCAAGGAGATGCAAGAACATTGTTCGCATTAAGTGTTTGTCAGTCATTGTCTTGATTTAAATTTATGGATACCTTACTTTTATACTATTTTTTATCAACAAATAAAATCATTATTAAGTATGAAGTTTTATTCAATGTACCCGTAGGTCTAAAATAATAATTACTTAATTACTTAATTAATAAACAGATTTGGTTCTCAATTTTTTAATCGTTGTAATGTACATATTTGGCTCTTTGGAGAAAAAGTTTGCCGACCACTGGTATAGATAATCATAAATGAAAACTCCTAAGTGTAACTGTTAGTACGTTGTCAGTCAGAATAAAAAGATAAAATACATAATAATTTCTTATAAGGTTTGGTTTTTAAAACAACTTGGAAAGTATAGGAAATTCGAATAAAAAACATAACTAAAAATATAAGTAATCGTGCGCAATTGTACCCCTTCAGTCTCAAAAAGTTCAGATGATATCATTTTTTGTCATCGCCATACTTTTTTTTAAAAAATAGCTCTCAGCCCTAAAATTTATAGTACAAGCGTCTTTTCCTAAGCATATCATGTGTTAAAAAGGATATAAATGCGTTACTTTAAAAATTATAACGAATAGTTAAGAATTATGCCTATCGGATTATAACTAAAACTTATAACCAGAAACTAACAACTAAGATTTATAACTAGCGACTTACAACTGAGATTTATAACTAGTTACTTACAACTAAGACTTATTAGCTAGCAACTAACTGCTGAGAGTTATAATTATTGACTTAGATTTATGACTTGTTATAGCTAGTGACTTACAACTAAGACTTATGACTAGCAACTTAAAACTAATGACATACATATTTATGACCAGGTGAGTCTTTAATAAATAATACCGATTCATCTAACTGATAGCCTAGCGTCCTCTTCTACAAATACAGAGCTTTCTTGTCGCGTAATGAGACGTCTAGACACTTTTAACCACTATCTTCTATGGAAGAACAGGGAAATAATTTTAACGAAATGCTTGCTTGTGTAGTAGTGCATGCTGATACTGGTTCTAATTGGTTCGAAATAGTTTGCAACACCCGCCCGCAGTCTCTCTTTAACTCGCAGAAGTTCTACGATACAGTAAACTACTACACAAAAAAACGATATCTTTAACATGATTCTACTGTACCTATATATAAACCTTCAACTTAACCTTCTTCCAACCTTTTTTTGCGAATGCATCGACAATACAACATCCACATTAGTGGCAGGATTCCAGACATATTTGGCGATAGCCTCCATAACTTTACGAAATTTCTTTAACCTCTTATTTTCACTTAACTTCACTTGACCCAAACATTGTTTTCTTTTTTTTGTTGTTTGCAAGATCAAATTATTTTTTTAATGTTGTTGCACACCGTTATTGGATGGTTGGTAGTTCATATTTTATTTTTTCTTTATAATTATTTTTATAAATTTCTCGTGTGTATATCATAAATAAAATAAAATTTACATTTTAAAACGTCGAAGTTTCAATACGACTCAAACATTTATCAGTCTTTAGTCAATTCCATCAAGAACATATTGTGATTTAGGAGCCGCACTAGCTCAATACATCATTATGTAATTAGATTCTAATGAAGTACGCCGCGGTCGTGAGTCTATGTATGTAATTACACTCGCTTCCGGAGCTAATTTATTTTGAGGTTAACAGGTTAGTGATTCGTGATTATCAAACAAATCGCTATATGAATTCCACAAATAATATAATTAATGATATCGGTACAGTCCGTCAACAAATTTTTTGAAATTTAATAAAACGGAACAATTTTACTATCGTCGGCCGTTTATTTTGGTTTCTTCCACTTGTGTGTTAGGGCATCTTTATGCATTACTTGCTCTTTTGCTCTATTAGCAAAATAGAGCAATATATAGTAGATCCGATTGTTTTGTTAGGTTTGATTTCTGAATCTGATAAATTAACATGGAAAAGAAAAATTACGTAAACCATTTTTTTTTTCAATCGAAATTGTTCACGCTTTTCGCGCGTACTTTAATTTTATTTTGAATTAACATGTATTACATTTCCAAAATACGGTAAAAAAAAATTGTTAATTAAGATTTCATTACAATGTTATATACGAGTACGTAGAATCATCTCATTTTAAAAATTATCATTGATTTCTAAACATCATTTAATGTTGATGTGAAACATTTTTACTTGAACCATAGTACTTTTATATCTATTCTTTAAATCATTTTGATATTTCTATTTAAACGATGGCAGCGACCTTCATTATTTTCTACAATTCCTTGACGGACTGTACACGCCGTGATTAAGACAGTTATGCTAAGCGTAATTCGTTTTCATCAATACATTTTTTTGACCACGGTCAAATAGTATTATATCATTTAATTTTAATATTCAATGAGTGTTTTGAATGACCTCATGTCAAACCCAACAAAATATGAGAATTTTTGATATTAAATATAAACATACACATATTCAGAATTCTATTTATAAATACAACAATTTTTTTGTTGTAATAATTGTAGATTACCCACTTTGTGAAATAATAGTTGACCTAACACAACCTCTTCCAAAATAGCTTGAAGATTTTTTAATATTTTCAAGTTTACCAGTCTGGTTGAGTGGTTATGATCCTTGGCTACGAATCCGGAGGTCGCGGGTTCAAATCCCAGCATGCGCTAGTAAATTTGATGTGATTACATTGTATTATTTCACAATTTATATATAAAAAATAATATGTTGTAAATTTGCGGCATGTTCCAACGTGGTAGATACTGCCAGTATCGCGCTGGTGAAAGATCACCATTCAGAATCGAAACGTTACTTAAAATGGCTTTAGCCGTGTTTAGTGACCAAATCTGAATTATCAGGTACTTCCCTCCCTTCCTCTTCCTCGTCTCCTTCCCCTCCCCAATACCTCTATCCTCAGAATATACCATAATTGGGGATTCAATTGTCTAACTGCCTCCAGATGATTTGGTGCAGCTGGGACTCTTGCGTTGTATCACATAAAAAAAAAGTTATAAGCAATGTTTAGAAAAATATGTAAACTTCACGCAGGAAGAATTAAGGGAAATAATCTTTCGGGGCCTTTATCATATTTGGGGATAGAAAAAAGTGAACGTGAGTCTTGAAGAGATTTATGTTCTAGTTTATAATCACTTAGATATGACCTACAGGTAGGTACCTAACGTAAGAATGCAGATGTACTTAGTAAATTAACGGTCCTCTATACTAGCGACGAAATCCTTTTAAAATTTTCACTAAATCCACGATATATTCGAAGATCTTATTTATAATGTATGTTATAAATTTGTATATAACTAGCTGATGTGTACCCGGCCTTGCTCGTTTGCTTTTTTTTAAATATAGTTATGGAGTTGTGAATTCTTGCTTGTCATTTGGGTGCCATAATTTAATTGACGGTGAAGATAATGCCTGAGACGACAATTACTATCTGTAAACAAAGAATCAGGAAACAATCATGTGAAAATTTCATTTCCTTCCAAACATTCATATGTTCAAAATATTACTAAATAATAAAGTTTTTAATGAAGTTCGTACTTAATTTTTTTCCGTTTTATAAATATTCTACAAAAACAAACCTACTTTTGAATATGTAATCTGTGGCTAACCAGAGTGATATATCTATAGGCTATGCTCATGAATAACAGAAGAGAATGTATGAGACGTTGTATGAAAGTGTATGCCAAGATCGAGTTGTTTGGCGGTCCGTCCTCTCTGCCTACCCCTGCGGGGAAACGGCGTGATGGTTAGTTAGTTAGTTAGTCTATGCTCATTACAACATGGCAGGTTCAATGTTTTTCATACTAATTTTTAAACGTTATAGCAAAAGTTTTACATATTGTATTTCATTCAAACTACTCTCTAAACCTCGGCACTAATAAAAACAAACCTGTCAAGTAATTTTCGTAAAAATTGAGGACAGACAGACAAACATTCATTTTTATATATAGAGATTCAAGACGATATTTTTAAACACGACTGAATGCCGATGAATTCAATTATACTTCTAGGAATTAATGTCATTCAAAGTCACAAAGTTACATTGTAAACGATCCATTAATTTTATTGCAATAAACAACCATTTGCATAATTTAAAATTAATTATCAATAATTACAGTAAATAATCCATTCCATTCTACCATCCACTGTCGTATTTAATAATGCACTGAAGCGTTTTAGTTAACCACGAGACTATAACCTGTCGTGTTTATTGTTGGAATGAGTTAAACGATCTCATGTTAATAAATAATTTTATTGTATGAAAATGCGTCCAAAATGTTTATTACTTAAAGGTGACTTTTAAATACCTGCATTGAAGTAAGTCTAAAAAAAAATCTTGTGAAAAATTAGCTGTACCAAATAATCTTAAATGATAATACCTCCATCTCTTGACATGCAACATACCATACTAGCGCCATCTAGCGGCCCGAGTTGTGTGCATTTTATTTTTTTGTATATTTTAACAGATTTTCTGTGGAATTTATGCTGAATAAATTATAGAAAAATTCTAAAAATAAATATGAGGCGACTCACATGTGATTTTACTCCTTTTCGCTCATGTATATATATATATATATATATATATATATTTAAAGAGGCCATTAGAATTGTATTAGCATTTAAAGGCTTGAAAGAAAATAACATTTTTATTATGAATAATAACAATACAATTATTATTTTTATAAACAATAATTATTAATCTAAAACACTCATCCAAATTGAAAAAACCTTCCGAGCAAAGATAAATGTCGCCGGCAGGACTCGAACCCGCACCCTTCTAATGTCCGATAGATGCTCTACCGTTGAGCTACGTCGGCTTATCGCAAACCCGCCAAGTTAATCAATATATACTAGTGTTCCATTCAATAATTACTGCTTTTATTATATTTTCACCTGTATTTTACCGGACATTAGAAGGGTGCGGGTTCGAGTCCTGCCGGCGACATTTATCTTTGCTCGGAAGGTTTTTTCAATTTGGATGAGTTTTTTAGATTAATAATTATTGTTTACAAAAATAATAATTGTTACCCTTTGCGCTATGCACAAAAATCTTGTCTTAAGTTTTTAAGAACTTTAGTTTATCAATTAATTAATAACAATACAGTCTGGAAGTCTATAGTCTGGGCCGCTAGAGGCGCTAGTTTAGCATATAGCCAATATTTTGAAGTCTATGGTATTTGATTACACGCGAAGTTTTGCCTAATTTATTAAGTATACATCACAAGCCTTGCATTCTTTACGAATCTCAACGTTTTTCACATGATCATACATGGTTTTACGAAACATTCGTCTCAGGGATCTCATTTCTATCGCATTCAGTCTACTTTCATCCTTCTTCTGCCAGTTCCATATCTCACTGCCATAGATCAGGGTTGGTAAACAGATGTTACGTTCATATTGGTAATCGTAACCCTGGAATGTTTTTTCTTTCTTTTAAAATATAAAAATACAAACCAAAATTATCAAACATAACTTATGATATAAAGTTGTTTTGTCCATAAATAATCATCAGAATTGAGAAAAATAAATTAAATAATCTATTGTTTTGAAAACATTGACCTCTGGCACTGGGCCAAAGATGTGGAGCAAAACTTATGAGATCAAATTCATCCAAAATCAAAACCTCAACAGCCCAGGCTATTATAGTACTCTGGGACGATCAAAATAAATTGTCAATAAAGGTTAATACCAAATTCGTTAATAAATATATAATAATATAATCATTCGCCGTCAACGAGCAGTGTAAAATGAAAATCGCTTCAATAAGGAACTCCAGTGAAAATATATACATATTCATATAGATCAACGAACGCCGATTCTGAATATATAACTTTTATTACATATATACGTAGAATTTATAAGCCCTTATTTGAAAGTGAATGAAAAATCGTCTCACCAAAGCACCGTGTTATGTTAGTACCATTGCATTTGGAACATCTGACGTCACGTGCGCATTCTGTTTTTGTATTAGTATGGAAATTTTTGTTTTGTATTTTAAATATGTATTTTTTTATAGTTTCGCTAAAACTTAATTTTGGTGACTTGAAGCTCTATAATTGTTGTTAAATATTAAAAAACTATTGTCATTGAAATAAATTAGAGTATTCACGAGCAAACAAATTATCAATACGGATATTATGATAACGTTAATGCTCAATACTATTATTATTATTTTAGTTAAAGTTTATAAAAAGGTACATAATTTTATTACATATGTTCAGTTATGGTTTACTATGAACAGAATATAAAATTATGTACGGTATCCTTTTTTTATATGAATACCGCACAAGAGTCCCAACTGCTCCCAACCGCCTGGAGCCAGTGCGACTATGGCATCCCCAATTGGGGAATGTTGTGAGGCTGAAGTTATTGGGCAGGGGAATGAGAAAGGGAAGAGGAAGGTGGAGAAATACCTGGCTATTCAGATCTGGTCACCAAACATTGCAACGTTTCAATTCTGAATGGTGGTCTTTCATCAGGGCGATGCCAAGAGTATCTTCCACTCATACATCTTTGTTTTGAAATTTGACTTTCTAACCTCAAAACTGATCAAAACTGACCGGTCATAGATTTGGAGCGTTTTGGATTTGGAGCGTTTTTAGCGATAATTTTTTTATTTTTTATTATTGAATATGTATCAATTTCTAATGCACTTACTAACTTTTTTAGTATTTTGCTCAATATAACAGTAATGTGTAACTCCCAGAATGGAAGTAAGTCGAAAACTTAATTTTTTGAGTTAGTGCTATCTTCATTGGAGAGGTC
The DNA here is from genome assembly GCA_022606495.2 of Halesus radiatus. Lineage (NCBI taxonomy): Eukaryota > Metazoa > Arthropoda > Insecta > Trichoptera > Limnephilidae > Halesus > Halesus radiatus. Next base: position 45,781 of record JAHDVE020002494.1, on the reverse strand, counting down.
GAATTTATAATGACCGTTTTCGGGATGATTAATATCAGGATACCAATAAATAATTAAAACACGATTTATTGTATTTTACATTATATTAATAGCAAAACAACTCGTCGTTTTGATTTCCAGTATGAAATTCCACATTTTCAATTCACATCATTAAAATAACATCATTGCTCATGAAAGACCGGATGAATCTAAAATAATAATAATGTATATATAAAAATATGAAAGCTGTCATTTCGCTGCCATTCGTCGGTTGGGAAAGTGACAGCCTTTTATGAAATGGTGCGTTAATATTGTATGTATTGTGGGAGGATGAATAATTTAGTGATAATTTACCAACGTGACACTGTCCAATCATGAGTATTAACCAACTGACTCTACGTAATTCGATAAAATTTGATGTTGAAGTATTTTTGGTAGTTCTTTTTAAAATCTAAAATTTAATAGGAAAATGTTTATGATTTAAAGACAGGGTAAAAGATATTTTTTCTTGAAGAAAAGTTTTCAAATATAATTTTTTTACTAGATTTACGAGTAAATATAAAATGTTTAGATCTCAAAGCACTTTTAAGTATCGAATAATGTACAGAATCAACTGAGTTGGTTGGAAGAAATTGCCGCCAGGTATTGTACAATATGTATTATAAATTGTTCGTAAATATTGATAGGAACATAATAATAAATCAGGAATTCTAATATTTTCGTGTAACCGTAACAAAAATAGTTATTGAAATAAAAATATTATTTGAAGAGTTTTTATCACCAAGTACTTTTGTTACTCAATTTTATTATTTCGCTACCGGTTTCGACATGTCCTTGTCATTCACTAGCGTTCTTAAATCTAACTTAATTTTTTTTATATGAATACCGCACAAGAGTCCCAACTGCTCCCAACCGTCTGGAGTCAGTGAGCTATCGCATCCCCAATTGGGGAATGTTGTGAGGCTGAAGGTATTTATGGGGAGAAGGAGAAGGGGAAGAGAAAGGTGGGGAAATTCCTGACTATTCAAATCTAGTCACCAAACACGGCTAAAAGCCATTTCAAGCAACGTTTCATTTCTGAATGATGGTCTTTCACCAGGGAGATAGTGAGAGTATCTTCCACTCTGGATCGTATGCAAATATAAAATATGTTATTTTGTACGAATTACAGAAATAATTACACATTATTAGGTGAGGATAGTGGGAGTGAAGAGTAAGATGAGTCAAAATAAATAGGAAACATGTTTAACAACGGTGATTTACAGGGTGCTATTATTTTTATTATAATTTTTTTGTTTGTTATTTCTAAAGTTTCTATGGGACAGAATTTAAAATACGTATTAATATTTGAATGTTTAAACTTAGTTTTTTTTTGTTGAGGCCATGACTTGTCTCTAATAAATGATGATAAAACTCGGAATAGTTATAATTTCGTAAACAGCGTTCATGTTCCTTGATTCTAGTTTTAAAATCTCTAGTAGTTATACATACATACTGTGCCTCACATTCATAACATTGTAAAGTGTATATTCCATTTTTTATCCATACATTGTAGAATATATAATCTTACACAATATGTATTCATGCGAGCATACTAATAATAGTAGAGCAGTAACCGGTTCCTCATCACCGGTGGCCGCGACAGAAGTAACAACCCGCGTGACAGCACGCTATGGGGGTGGCAGGAGTATTGTAGACAAGCAGAAGCAGCGCCAGTGACACTGACACTGACAAAAGGAACCGGGGTATTCCTATAACAAGGCGAACCTGTGACAGAAGAACGGGAGCGAAAGTTATTTATATGTTATGTTGATTGTGTAGATTCAAGCGGTGACAACTAACGTTAGATTGCTTCCAACTCCGTAACATTTGAAATTACGGCCATTTTTTTAAACACATTTGAACGTTGTTCGCTAAATGCCGATTTTCAAACCGTGTCAACATTAAACGTAACTTTTTAACGTGTTTTTTTATTTTTTAATACTTTGTTTTATGTTAAATCAAAATGAAATTATGAGGAAGAAGGGCGCACTTTTAGAATTCAAAAAAAAAAAACAAAATTAAATACGTAAAGAAAAATTGAGTTCAATCATTTTTCACACCAGTCAACATGACGGATTCAGAAGTAAAACGTAGCCTTACATCTGAATAATTTTTTTTTCTAAATCGGTGCTACTCGGTGTTTCCAAAATAATGAAAAATATTAATTCTGGAATTAAATTTATTTATTATTTTAACCCACTTCGATGGAAGGGTACGTTTTTGTTTCTACACGGCTTTGAATGAATGTCAACATTCTTTCACTTATTTCTTAAAATTTTTGTTTTTTTTTTATGAGAGTACCGCATAAGAGTCCCACAAGCTGTTCCCAACCGTCTGGAGCCAGTAAGACTATGGCATCCCCAATTGGGGTATGTTGTGAGGCCGAAGGTATTGGGGTGGAGAAAGAGATAGGGAAGAGGAAGGTGGGAAAGTTGCTGGCTATTCAGATCTGGTCACTAAACACTGCTAAAGCCATTTCAAGCAACGTTTCGATTCTGAATTATGTTTTGATTTCTAACTGAACAGTAGAAAAATATGGAACAAACCATTATTATTCATTACAGCTGGAAATTTTGAAAATGGAATTATTTAAGGTAGTTTTTGTAGAAAACCATTGCTTTGTGGTTTGACTTTTTTTATAATGAAACTTTTTTCTTTTAATTCTCGGATTACGAATAACCTGAAAATATTTGAAAATCTTCCACCATCAGAGTAAGCGGAAAAACCTTGCTTTCGTCGTAATGGAGGACTTAGCCAGCCGAGGAATTGAACTCACGATGCCTGGGTGAGACCCAAAAGCAATGCCACTGACTTATTATTTAATAAAACTGACAAATAATTAAATAAATAAAACCATTTATTTTGATCCACTGACTTATTTAAAATTTTATACTCAACCAGTTTGCCTATCTCGAGCTTCATCAGGACAATTGACGTTCTGTATATCATTTTTATATGCCGTCTCAATATATTATATGAAAAAATATCTCTATCTCACTATTCCAATCTTTCATTTTATATTGTGTCTCCCTCTTATTCTATTTTGTATTATGCCTCGCCTATATAATTATATGTGGTCACTCTATATATTTTTGTTTGGTTTTTAATTTTGCAGTTACGAAGCTTGAGATGGTGATAAATTAAAAATAATAAGTGGTTTAAAACTAAAAACTGTTTGTTTTATTTAATACTAGCTGATGTGTACCCGGCCTTACTCGGGATTTTTTTTGGCATAACATTATGAAGTTGAGATTTATTTCTTGTCGTTTAGGTGCCATAATTGATTTGACAGCGAAAATAATGCCTTGTGACGACTATTATCATATCTAAACAAAGAAATAAAGAAATGTTCATTCGAAAATTTTATTTCATCGCAATATTTATTTTTTTTCAAAACGTATCTAAATAATAAAGTTTTTAAGCAGGTACTTAATTGTATTTTCCATTTTGGAAAAATTCTACCCAAACAAACCTTCTTCTTATGAATATGTAATCTGTGGATAACCAGAGTGGTTAATCACATATTACATTTACATATTCACGAGATAAACTAAATACAACATGGCGGGTTCAATGTTTTTCAAAATAATTTTAAAACGTTATAGCAATAGTTTTACATATTGGGTTTTATTCTACTCTCTAAACCTTTTCGGAACTGTGCTAATTTCAGCGAAACCGGTCGAGTAATTTTCGATAAAAACGGTAAAACATTCATTTTTATGTATGAAGATAGATTTTTTTTATAATACTAGTATGATCGATAAAAATGAAAGACTTACAATTCATTTCTAAAGCGTTGTTACACGTTTAAATTCTTATTTCCTTCGTCTTTATTGACGGCTTTCAACTGCCAAAAATAATAAATAAACGCGTGAGAACTCGGCTTAGCCTTCAACACCGGTTCCCTTTGAATAATGTTAATATTAAAATGACATCACCAACACAAAATACGCGTTATCTCTGACAGCTCCATACAAAAAGCGGCCGACGTTCCGTACGAACTTCACAACGTGTTGACAGGTAGTACTTGAATATGACGTATACATGAGGTGACGTATTGCCATAAAATACTGAAGCTATTTTTGTAACGATTGTCTCTTTTCGAAAGGTATAGCTAATTATTTGTAATAAAATAAATTGGTTTCTATTTTCGGTTAATATAATATTTCAGATTCTTAGAAACCTATTGTCCTTCAAAAAATATGGATCAGTTCATAAAAAGTTTGATAAAAAGAAAACATTTAAAAGTCATACGAAAATAAAATATCTGTACATAACACCCTTGAAGTGATATTTGATAAAAATAGCGGTATTAAATTATTATTCTCGTATAACCTTGCGATTATTTGACGCCCATCTCGTAAAATAATACAAAATAATTAATAACAAAAACTTTCTCTTTCCAGACCTATCAATGAATTCTAAATATCAAACTATCAAGTCACATACATTGAAATATAGTAATATCAGATGTTCACGAAAATTGGAAAAGAAAAATATTTTTCATTCACCAACATCAGTAGGTACTTAACAACAAGTGTTACTCCCACTGGTGATACGTTATTGTTATGATGACAAATTTATTTTCAATTTGTTATCGTCTCTGGGAATATTCTTGTTATTGTTATTCTAGCGATGTTATTTTATGGCGATCGGTCAGAACAAAACTGTTATCACCTTGTCTGGGAATGATTGGCTTTACCACTAATGGCTTTACCACTAAATACTAATAACAATTTTCCGATTGACATGAATTAACTTATTTTGGTTGTAATAATATTTAAAGTTTTTTTTAACTTTATTTTATTTATATTCTGCGCAACAGACATCATATTGTGGTTGTGATTGTAGACATATAAATGGTTGTAGACATATTGTGGTTAACATAAAAATGGTTGTGAACATATTGTGGTTGACATAAAAATGGTTGTGGACATATTGTGGTTGACATAAAAATGGTTGTGGACATATTGTGGTTGACATAAAAATGGTTGTGGACATATTGTGGTTGACATAAAGATGGTTGTGGACATATTGTGGTTGACATAAAAATGGTTGTGGTCATATTGTGGTTGACATAAAAATTACAAAAAAACAACACAAAGAAAAAATACCAACCGTCCAATAGTGGTATACAATAATATGTACCTGTACAAGAGAAACTAAAATGTGAGTCAAGTGAAAATACAACAATGAATAAGTCTTTCTGATAAATAGAAGTGAATAAAAAGGTAGAAATACTAGATTCGAGAAATTTAGAAAAGTTCTAGAGTTTTTCGATAAATATATCAATTTTCATGCCACTACAGTTGATGTTATAAAGTTAACATATTCGCACAAGAGGTGAGAGAAGATAACATGGTTCTTTGGAAAGGAATATGGAAAGTTTATTTATTTGTTAGTAGACGGTGACTGATATTGATAATTTATTATTTAAAATAAAAGAGTTCAAAAGTAATTGAAAGGGACAAAATTGTTTTGTTTGAGTCACCAAATAATGTGGACAAAATACAGGAACTACGAAATCGCTCAAGCCATCGCAAAATTCACCTTATTTTTTCTAATTATCCCTTCTATCGTTACTTAAGGGCATTCGAAACCTGATTATAACGCTACTCGCTCACAGATGGCATTCGTTTAAATATTTTAGAAAAAAATACCTTTGGTTCGGTTGGTTGAAATGCTATTAAATATTGAAATGAATTTGTTGGCGAGTGAACCCTGTACATACGGAATAAATTATTTTTGTAAGCTGAATTCCCACAAGAAACTTATAAAACTAATAAAACAAATTTGACTGTAACACTAGCACATACAGTATTTTTAAAAGTTTCCTGAAGGAAATCAGCTATAAACCTACAATAATTATTTATTCTATTTCAGATTCTTTGAAGATTGATAACAGTATTTAAAAAAATCTTTGAAGACGATATTAACAACTCCCAAATCGAAACGTGAAACCGAAAAGACAAAGAAAAGAAAGAAGATAACGGTAGCAGCTAGGATTCGAACCCAGGACCCCATGGTCTATCAGGAACCTGTGCTCTATGCCAACTGAGCTAAGGCTATCCCAATTTGTCCAGCCATTTTTATCGGTATCGTACTTTGATTTCTAAGAACTCTCAATATAATCCTCAACTGATTCGAATCTTTTTTTGTACGCTTCCCTTTTATTTTTATATCTTCAATGATTAAAAATATATTACAAGTGAGGTTTATGAGCTTCAATAAGCGATTAAAAAAAATAACAAATCAAGGAATAATATGTTTGTGAATAAAACTTTAACTAAGGACCTCTTGGAGAAAGCAGACGGTCACAACCCTCTTAATTTATGGTTATATCAAATCGTTATTAATAAGAGCAATAATATCAATAAAGCAAAAGCTTAAATAATTACTATCGCCAGATACTTGAGGACAGATAAATGATCTGCTGATAGATTTTATTGCATCGTCAGATGTTTAGAGATCATCAATATTACTTATAATACCGTATCGCTGGAATCGATATAGAAATATGACTACACCTATTTTGTGGGAGATTATCCAAACTATTTTCATTGATATGATGACGCACCCAGGTCTATTCTGAATCTCCTTCATAAAATAATGCGTCACTGGAATCTTGCAAGTCATACATTCTAACTACTGCTTTGTCTGTAATCTATTTCGTTATTACTTATTAGTAAGGCCTATATTTCTATGCCACGACCATTGTACTGGACGTCAAAAACTCAAACCAACTTAACTTATTTAACCTCGGGTTATAGGAGATAAACACGGCCATCCATACAAGCACTTGCCTTTATTAATTTTTATCGCAATCTGCAGAATCGAATTTTGAAGAGATTTCTCAAAGGAATTATCTTATAATCTGCCGGTCCGTAATGCAGGTAGACTGTATTTATATCTATATTTTTGTATAGCTTAAACTATCTCAGAAGATTTTGTGTGGCTGTATTGACATGCTGCCGATTGCATTGTGAATGGCGCCTTGAATACTTTTACCCCGGATTAAGGGATAAGAGATGACGGTTTTTTTAACCATATATGAATATTATTATGGCTTCTTGTCCTATAAGACAAGATACAGCAACCCTCAGGGAATAAAAAAAGGACGTAAATAGTAACATTTCACGTCAAGATGACCTTGCAAACCTCCCGGTCAGCCGTCTGATGCCCAGGAAATCTTTCTGGACAGACTCCATTTAATTTTTTTTTAAACTTAATGTAAATCAAATTTAATAATAACATGAAGTTGACGTCAACTTAACGCGTTCTTATCTCTCCTTAATTCATTCCATAAAATATTCATTTCACTTTAGAAATAGGAAATAATTGTTGTTTAAATTTCTTAGACTTATCCCTATCCATTGTTAATAATAAATTTGATTTCAATATTTATAGAAAATCTACCTTCACAGATACCGTAATTCACAGTACTTCCAATCACTCCATCTCCCATAAACATTCCGCCTTTCATTCTATGATTCACAGACTCGTCACTATTCCTTTATCTAACGTTAACTTTACTGAAGAACTCTCTAAAATCAAATCTATTGCAATAAATAACGGATACCCCCATATCTTAATTAATAAAATCCTTTAAAAAAAAGTAATATCTACTGATAAATTCCTTTATAATAATACACACAATATCAGAGATAATATAAACCAGGGTTGGCGTAGAATTTTATTCATAAATATTTTTTGTAAATAATTTTTTTTTTTTTTTTGTAATGCGGATTACAAATTTTTGGTTACGTTTATTTACAAAAACGAAAGGAAAAATTATTAAATATACTTTTATCCACTTTAAAAATCATATTCGTATTTTAAATATTATGTAAAACATACAATGGAACGGTAAGAAAAAAGTAATATTTCTGATTAAATTTTGATGCTTAGCCAATGTAAATTTATAAAATATTTAACAAATATTTTTCTATTTAAAAATATTATGTTTATTGTATTGCGTAATAATACTATCATTATTTTGAATTAATAAATAATAACTCTCCGACGTCCCTCTCCCCCTTAAATACCACGTATTTCTATAGTACGTTCAATTTTTGTTTTCACCCCTGAGGAAGGTTCAGGTTGAACCGAAACCGGTTGGATGAAGAAATAATAAAGTGGAATCGAAACAACGTTATTTTATTTTATTTATTATAGATAAATTAGGTTGCAAACCGCCCCAGTGGTGATTTTCTTACGAGAATGGTGCTAAATAAGTAATCCATTTATTACTATGACTCACTTTATTCATGACTGCATCGGACCATTCCACTAGTAACATAATCGATTGAGTGCATGGATGCAAGAGATGTTTATGCCATTAAGTTTGCAGCCAATAACGAGTGTTTATAATAACGTGTTTATTGTTTACTGCATTAATCATGAATCGATTTCTGTTCACACGAATGTGTAGTTGGTATTGTCCAATGCAATTCAGTCCCGAATGGTAAATGCTTTTAGAATCGTTGTCTTTATAAATGAAATATGACTTAAATATTACAGTACAATATTATTAAGTATTAACAATCCGCGAACTTTAAGAGGAACGGCTGCGCGGCCTGTTTCATACAAAACTTAATTTTTAATTTGAGGTCAAAATACTCACCTAAACCTTAGGATATATTTTTTTAATAAAAGGTTCAGTAAATATCTAGTACGTATGAGAAGTATTTTTGTTTTACATTATGAAATATAGGCCATTAAAGGAAATTATTTTTCGCAATTTTAGAGGCATCTTTAACAATTATCTGGTAATTTAAAAAAAAGTTTCACCCCACCTGCTTTGAAAATAGAATGAAAAATAATATATATATATTTTTTAAAATATTAAAATAAGCATTATGGTGGACTTTAAATTAAATTAAAAACAAACAAATTTTCCGTACATAATTTAAAATATCGACCGGAAAATACGTTTTTTTTTTAAATGTTTTGTTTTCATATTTTTATTTACATAATCATATTTACATAGCAATTATGATAACTTAAAAAAAAAGATAAACACGTAAATAATTTTCAAAGTTGCCTCTAGAATTACGAATATCGTTTTTTTTTCATGACACATCATAATTTAAAAAGAAAATAAGTAAAGGACTTCTCATACGTATTAGATATTTACTAAACCTTTAATTAAAAAATATATATATATCATTTAGTTTTTCGATGGGTACTTTGGACTCAAATTCAAAATTAGGTTATGTATGAAACAGGCAGCCCAGCCGCTCCTCTTAAGATCTGATTTATTTATTGACAGTAAATACACACATCATCTTTATCATAAAGCAAATCTGTGTGGCGAAGTAGTAAAAATCAGCGAGCTGTAGTTTTGGCTCCTTAAAAATGGTGCAACTTTTTCTTCCTGAAATTTTTAGGTCAACGAATACATTTTAACCTTACAAGGTGAAAACCATAATAAGCTTTGGAGCGTTGAATTATTCATTTACCCGTCAACAAATAAAATAAGATGCTACTAAATTGGGGCCACCAAAGGCAAAACTGCACTTGTGCAAAAATTGGCTTCTTGAGTATTTTTTTCCCTAACTTTTTTGGAAAAAAAGCACGCGAAAGTTATTTTTTATCATTTCAAAATAAAGTTTAGGCTCCATTAAGACATATTTTTTAATTTCTTCAATAGATGTATAATTATTTTGTGGCGTCATGATTAATAGAATTATTAAAAAGTACTTTGTTTACACCACTGAATTGTTTAATAGAGTAGAATAAACAAATTACACTATTCAAATAGCAGCGATGAAATCGCTCCGTGTTGTGGAGGCCTTAAAATATTTTGTGGAGTTGTAAGAAACCTTTCCGAACAGCGATGCTTTTCAATGTGAAAAGATTCTTACTTCTTTATTATAATTCTGTCCTCGTATCCTTTGAACTTTTGGTTCCATAAAACTCCGACACAGCTTAGAGATTATACATAGACCCACTGAGATCCCACATAAATGACTATCTTTGAAAAACATCTGGTTTTCTTCCGGAAGTTCCACGAGTTTAAAAGTTAACTATAATTGTTACATAAATCATTCAACGCTGTCCTCAAAGGAGACTTTAATTTAATAAGTCGGTCCGTTAAATAAAATTTATTTTTATAATTTTTCTTTTTTCTTTTAAGTCGAAAGTAAAAGATATGGTGATCTTTTATACAGTTCGTAATGTATTAATTTATTTGAATTATTTATTTTAAATTATTAACTCCACACGGGAGACCCCGAGGAAAATAATTTCCCTCAGGCCCTATGTCATCTTTAAGGTTGCTGTATGGGGAGTCTTTTTGAGGAGAGAAAGGAGTGAACATGGACCTCGAAAATACCTATGTTCACTCCTTCTTCTCTTCACCCTGATGAAACATAGATGCTGGAAAATCATTCCACAGCCGAGATGTTGAACTCAAGAACGAGTCGGAGAAATGACCTGTTCTCATATGACAAATGTTAACCGTGTACAAATGTTGAGCGTGCGTTTGGCGTGTTTCCCGACTATGCACAGGTGCCGAATGGATCAATGACGCGAGTTCCTCAGAGCATCTTTCATTGAAATACGTTTAGAACAAGGACAGCATTCCCACCTTACTCGAAAGATTACAATCCGTTTGTTAAGATAGGATAATTTATCAAAAAATAGAGGTTTTTTTAGGTATTTTGGCGCTCCAGACCAGAGGTGGCTACGAAATTCAACATCGGGGCGCCCTTGCGATTTATACAGGGTCACCAATATATGCCCAAATGGGATTTTTCATATCGACAGTGTTTAATAAAAAGACGGCAACCCTCTAGATTTCATGGAAGATCTAGGAGCAAGTGAGTAGACTAAACAAATAATGCAGTTCTGATATTATTGTCACATTTGATCGGCCAGTGTTTGAGTCGTGGGTTCAATGTCCTCCATAACAACACAACCAACATTTTCCACTTGGCATGATGGTATTAAGGGATTTTGAAATATTTTCAGGGTATTCGTAACCCGGGAATGTTTGGCTTTCATAAAATAAATTTAAAATGAAAAAAAAACAACGACCAACAAACAAAATTTGTAATTATGTACTAATATTATAATTACAATTTTTGTTGTTGTTGTTGTTTAAATGCCACTTTATAGAATACTAGCTGAATGGGGTTATGCATAGTTTGCAGTAAAGTTTTATAATTTTTTACCCTATCCTTACAACTACCCCTACTTCTACTCCTTACCCCTACCCAGTAATTGTTCTCTAATTTTGAAAGCCCAGTGTGCAGTATTCCATCAATAAGTATCAAAATTTGGCTTTATGGGTGGGAATGAGGGATGCAGGTGGTTTTTCGGAATCTCATGTAGACAGTGACCTTTCTCTTGTTTTGTAGGCCAAGTATACAAAATTTCATCAAGCTAGGAATAAAACTGCAGATTTGTATGCAAAACAAACACACTACCCGCCGTGACATTCTTCTTCATATGATAAAAGAAGAAGATGTAAACCAACCGCTTTTAGATCGACCTTATTGAATGGCAGGCATATCGTTTGTCATTAAATTTTATATATTATTTCCTTTTTTTTATTAAATGTGTTAAATTTGTTTTTCAGATATTTTGTTTTTCTTTGCATTGCCCTACTCTCCCTTGTCTTGTTTTATTTTCCTATCCATTCGACTGTCAATATGTCTATTGCAGGTATCGCTAAATCCTTGAACATTTTTTTCCATTCAGGCATTGCTGTCATCCAAAAAAACTTTTTTACTAACTTACAATCGCCATATTTCTTTTATGAAGCTTTTAAACGAGCGCAAATTGACCCAAAGCTGTAAGCGAGATTCTTCAAATTATACGTCCAACTTCAAAGGCAAAGGGAAAATAAAGATTAAAAAAGGGAAATGTGAAGAAATCCAAAGTAAAAAAGGAAATGCGAGGCTTAGGGAACAGAAAGGACGACATAAAATAAAAACACAAACGCCTATCTAAACAAAACACGTATAATACAGAAAGACCGGAGAGGGGTCAAAGAGATTAAGGAGATCAAAAGAGATTAGAGAAGATTGATTCCTAGCAGGAATGTTTATATTGCATTCGAGATGCTTCTTAGATTTATTTTGCCCGCTTAAAAAGAAACAAGTGAAAAAATCAGGAAGTGAGAGAATTCTTCTAGTACGGTAATGCTGTAAGATTAAGTCAAACAGACAGGATTCTGTATCAGAATTTTAACTAATCTACAAGGCAGAACCGTGGCCGGGGCTTTTTATATTTTTCCCTCATGTTGTGAGAGTTTTTTTTTGTGAACATCACACAATAGGTCCGACTCCCCAGAACCATTACACCTATGGCATCCTCAATTGGGGTATATTGTGAAGATTAAATAAGAGGGAAGGGATTCAGGCATAGAGGAAGGCTAGGAGGTATCTAACTAGTCAGATCTGGTCATCGTGCTTTATTAAACAATGTTTCGTTTCTTAATGTCAGGTTTTCACTAAGGCAATACTAAGAGCATCTACCACTTTAAAGGTCAACACTAAAAAACACAAATGCTAATGCAAGCAATACCAGTTAGGCCAATGTCGAAGGTTTCCGGTATATAACAAACCTTAAACTATAACGTTTTAAGTTCTATATGAAATACTTTTGAGAAAAAGGTTTAAAGGGGGCTTCACTAGTTTTCAAACTGCACCTTTCCATAAAGCTTAATGAATATCGTGTAAGTATTTTATTCTCAAGAAATTTTGAATATTTTCCTAACCGTAAAGAATTAACAGATAAATTATTCCTAGTTTTGCTTGTATTACAAATTTAGAAAGTGACGTTTAGCACATGTGATGATTTTAGTGGCTAAACATGTCTGGAATAATTTTGAGGCCCCTCCTATAACTATAAAAAAATTTTTTTCTCTATTATTTTTTTATGGAAAAATTACATAACTTCATTTTTCATCAGTGAAAGACGAAAAACATTTTAATAAATCTTAAAAAAGTAAAATTTTCAAAACACAAGTCAAAAACTTAACGATTTATTGCATCCAAAATGTTGTAACATCACCATCTCTTCTTCTATTAATTGCTAAAATGTATTTAGTTGTAAGAAATAAACAGCTTTTAATACAAATATATATACAAAGGAAGTTAAGCAAACAAAAGGTAAGCCAATGAAGCTAAAAAGGTAAATAAAAAACAAAATAAGAATGAAGGGTGGAGAGGAAGAGGAAAATGGGATCGGGACACGAGATACTCTCGATACATTATATATTCGTGCATTCAGTTATGGTGACACATTAAAAGTTGTAAAGCAAAATAATTTTAAATGTATTTAAAGATTTTACATGAACAAATCAATTTCCATGTCATGTCCAATCATCGTTTTGGCCAAAACATGGTAAAGTCACTGTCTACAACAACATTGTGAGATTTTTGTTAAATCGTTAACAGCCAAAAGCATGTAAATACGTGACCTCTGACTTAAAACCGATTTATGTCTATAATTCTTAATATTAATTAGCTAATTGCAATGTTTGTGTAGAAAACTATTATACTGAAATGGTTTAAAAAAAAATTATATATTGCCTTAAACCCTGATTTCAGAATCTAAGTAAAACATTCAAAACAGATTTTTGTTAGTTATCAGCTTTTTGAAATAACCCCACAATATGGAATATATTTGGTATTAGCTAAAGTACCCGGCGTTGCCGACGCTTATACATGTTTTGGAGTAAAGTTTTGATGATGTGATCCCACTCAATAAGTTTTCTCTTATTTTGGATGTCAAGTGCGCAGAATTTAATTAAGAAGTAACAAAATTTAGCTTTAAGGGGTAGGAAAGAGGGATGGGGTGGGTATTCGAAATCTCTCGTAGACAGTAACCAATCTTCCTGTTGTTTTGAAGGTTAATTGTGCAAAAATTCATGAAGATCGGAATAAAACTGTATAATTGTATACAATAAAAACACACCGCAGGCCGGGACATTCTTCTTTATATGATATTACGTATTTGGGATGTACTAAATTTTGATTCGCGATCGACTGGTTAGGAACCCTTGACGTAGACCATTGAACTATCTGTTTACAAGAAGCAGTTATATAGTATATTTAATACAGTAGAATGTTTAATCTTAGACTTAAGAAGGAAACGAGATGAAATCTGTTTGATGCCGCAGAAATGCGGCCACTGTGGACGAATCATATCTCACGGAAGACGTGGGACCAAATTAGAATGAAGATACGAATGATCTGGGTTCGTCATTGCGTATCTGATGAGAAGTATTTATTACAAGTTTAGTATTGCTTAGACAGCTAAGATATCTTGTAGTGTGATTTAACAATTAATAAGCGGACACAACAAAAACTCCAAAAATATGTATATCTGAGTAAAAACAATTTAAAAAATTAAGCAACATAACTTCCTTATGTGACAGTTTAAAAATTGAAATATCTGCGTTACGAAAATTATCAAAGTATAAAAAAAATATTTTATAATCCAGAAAGGCGATTAAGTACCTACTTACTATATGTTTTAACGTTAATCGGATCAATCAACACACGCACGAGATGAATCGGCGTATTTTTAAAAATGATGTAAAGTCATTAAAAGTAGGAAAAAAAAAAATTCCTTAGCCCGAAAACCTAATCGTACCTAACCTAATTAATATATTATATACTCGTATATATATTTTTTTGTTTTATTTTTTTTTTGTTTAATAAAAAAAAATGTTTATTAGGTGAGAACAGGTTTTCGTTTTTTTCTTACTTTTAATGACTTTACGTCGCTTTTAAAAATTGTACCCATTCATGTGTGTGTTGATTTATTATGGAACCGTTGTAACAGAGATTGATTATTCTTGCCAAATTATTTGAAATGACTATTTGAATATTTTTTGATTCCGTAGAAAGGAAGTTTCTCAGTTTTCATCTAGGTAAATCAGGATGCTAAGAATGTAACAACTCCACGCGTAGGTTGAAATCACATTTTGTGCTTTAAATAATGAGTCACTAGATTTTATTGTGAAAAATCATTGGTTAAGAGTACCGTGCTCTTTCCTGCAGATTATGTTTGCGAAAGAAATATACTTAATGCACAATTGAATGAAAATGTATCACCTGAATTTTTTTTTATATATTTAACAGCTTTTCATATTCGCAGTCAAATTCTTTTAAAATCGGTGTACAATTTGTGCTTTAATCGAAGATTTAAGCGCGAAGCAAAAATTCTGAAATGTATTTTCAATTTCTAAATTCTATTTTTTAGTCGCTAATGAGTAGATTATACGTAACTTGTAGCAAAAAGAAGTAGATAAGTGGTAACTAAATCACTGTTCTAAGAAAAGTGATAGGTGACGTCGACACGTTCACTTAAGTAGAGGATGGCCCGCTGCGGTGCGAATATTTTCCGACTCGCCGACTACACCAGTACTGCTTGTGATCTCGAATGATTAAGAAGATTATTGAATGATTGAGTAGAAAGTACAACTTACGACCGTCCATCCCAACCCTACTGAGCAACTGTTTCGTCCGAATGAAATTCTCTATCAAATTTACGATCAATTTAGGATATTGATTTTTGTGAATTAAATTCCCATCAACGGAGGACTATTTATAAAAATTATCAACAGGGTGAATATTTGCGATAAAAATAATGAATGACGAAGATTTATTTCCGTTTTCAAATGTCAAAACATGTCTTTTGTATGTTTGAAATAAACCTGAAGAAAACCTTACATATTTTACTTATTATAAGATACGTCGTGTCTTGCTTTTCACAAAAGAGAAACGTCAAATGTCAAATGGACATCTATAGAAGCAGGCGGTAATTATTTTATTTTCTATGAAAGTGGGCGGGCACTATTTTATAGTCTACGAAAGTGGGCGGGCACCTTCATAGACAATTTAGAATAAAAAATGCTTGTAAACAGACAAACAGAGCGAATTCTCAACAAAACACTGATCGGTGCATCAGATTGATCTTTCGAAAAGTTTGGAAGAACGGCTTATATTTTAATGGCTTCATATGACATAGCCACATTTTTAATATTGACCTATTTTGGTCGGCTAAGATCTTCATTATAAGGTATTTAACAAATATTATTTAGGAATCCATAGAAATATATGTTTAGGTTAGAGTGGCAAAGCCGAAATTCAGATATTTTGGAAAATTTATAGCTTAAATCTTGAAATCCATCGAATCACTTACTGCGCAATACTACAACGTGAATTAGGTCGTTATTATGAGGAGCCGTTAAATAAATTAATGAAAATGGTGATTTCATGTAATTCCCAGCTTTTCCCCAGTTTCAGAACTCTTTTTTCCAAACCCTCTTATTATAAATGTAAATAAAAAAATCGGATGGAAAACTGTTGCTGTTGTTATTATTTTCAAACTTTTTTTCATTTTTAATCAAATATAACAATTTTTCATGACGTCAGAGATCGCCGCTCAAAAGATTTTGTTGTTTCATACAAACCAGATTTCGCAAAACTAATAATATTTAAGAAGAATTGATCGATTTGTCCCAAATATTTGTTTTCAATTAGGTAGGTACGTATTATCTTCGTTAATAATTAATCAAATTTTAGATATATTTATTTGGATTCACACAATATTAAGATTATTAATTCATAAAGCAATAATGCAAAATGAATTCTAAAATCTGTTTTAATTGTTAGTTTTTATATCTGGGTAAGTATGTACCATCCATTGTTAATAATAATTCTTTTTTTTACAAACCGCTATAAAACATCCTTTAATGAAGTGCTTTGTTAAACCGATTGACGTTTGATATTGTTGTTTTGATGAAGTATCGATAACAAATAAGAAAAAAGGGTTTTTAAATGTGAAACCATTTTCATAAATTTCTCAGTTTTATTTCAATGCTGAGTATTTTTCAAGAAAATAATTCGATTTCGTTAAAGTTATCGATAGGTTATCTTTGAATCACATGCTCTAAGTGTAACGATGTCATCCGGTATTTTTCAGATAAGTTATCAGTGTAATTATTAATGTTTTTTTCTAATGATTAAATCGATTAATCAAACGTTTCCCCGCAGGGCTAGGCAGATAGAACGGCCCACCAACAACTCGATCTTGGCTTACTCTTCTTGCTTACTTCACATTCATACATCGCCTTATAGATTCTCTTTTGTTATTTCTACTTCTGTCATGGCCCGACTCAAGTATTTTACTCGGGCGTCACTGGCTTTTTTTCTATTCACATTCGCGTCATACATTCTCCTTACGCTCCTTTCTTCGTTCGTTTGCTCCACATGCCCGAAACATCTAAGCTTCCATTTCTTAATCACGGTTATAAATCACTTTTCTACAGCATTCAGTCTACTTTCAACCTTCCTCTGGCAGTTCCTAGCCTCACTGCCATACATCAGGGATCACCACTCTAAGCTTCACTTCTTTGGATATTTTTTTTGTTAGCGCTAACTGCGTTTACTCCTCTGTTAATGGATCTTCCTACATTTACCCTTCTTTCAATATCAATATCAGTCTTTCCTTCTCTCGTAAACATACTTTCCTAATACACAAACTTATCAGCTTGCTCTAAGTATTTCATCATTCACAGCTATATTGCACACTGTTTTTGTTCTCTCTCATTCAAACACCATACTAATAAAAATTATTACAATAATTGGATGATTTGTGTAGCGCCGTTTTAGTAAAAAATCAAGAAAACAATGTTCTTACTTCTTATAATAAGTTCTTCTTCGTTGAATGCTTCCCTATACGGGTAAGCAGAAATGATGTAACGTGAGATATCTTTGTTTAAGGACACGTTCCAAGCTTCCTTCACCTCCATGCATACTTGAAAACTTTCATTGTGCAGTGGTATGTTCTATGGCTGGAACCAGAGGACACAACTTAAATAGGTCTTGAAAATTTAAAAATCATGCGATTTTTTTAGGATTTTCAGCGAAAATTATTTATATATTTGCACGACGTTATACAGGATGTATCAGCACGTTCCTAACAAACTTTATCAAGTGATTTCTGTGCCTGTTTAGTTTTAAAAAAGGCTAATGAATTTTCAATCTCTCAAAATATTTTTCTTTTGAAATTCAACCAATAACAAAAAATATCTCACGTGTCACTCAGACGAGTAACCCCTCAATCCCCTACCGCGATCCAAACTGTCTAAGGTTTTTTTTATGTTTTTAACTGAATAAATAAATAAAAATATAATCAACGGTGACCAGAATGGAATCCTAAATTTTTACTCCAAATAAGCTCAGGAATCGCCGGTTAAAGTTTGTCGGGTACGTTCTGATACATTCTGTATAGCAAATGATACTGTCAGTAACTCTTCTTTAGAAGAATTAAAATAATAATACTAACCATATATTAAATTTTTTTATAACAAATAAAAAGTAATCCTGTCCTCACTGAGATTTCCCGTGCTGAGGATTTCATTTACAAAACATGAAGTAAATTATATTAAATTGGTGAGAAGGCTGAAAAAATAAATAATTGTAAGGTGAGGTGTTTCGTGCAGTGGAGTGGTTTGGGTGTTTATATATTTTTCGTGTTAATATATTTTCCATTTCAGTTCTCCTTTTGTAACGTATCCTGGGTTTTATTCGATTTTTAAATTTATTATTGTTGTTGTTATTTTTGAAGGAGAGTAGGATTTTGTTGTAGAGTTTAGTACCATAGTAATACGTTTCTTGAATCTATCTTTCGTTTACTTTTTCTAAGAATCCATCAATTTGCCAATTTTTCTATTCTTTAAACAGTGTCGCAATTATATTTTCCGGAGATTGGCAAAGCGTTCATTTTACTGGTCATCATATTTGCTTCTCAGATTTCCTATATTTCCTGACTCCTACAACATGGGTATATTTAAGACCCGGGTTCACTCCTTTCTTTCCAGAAAATACCCTGCATACAGCATATCTGAAGATGGCATAGTCCCTTAGTGAAAATTTTTACACTCAAGGTTAATACAAAAAATATATGGAAATACTTCGACCGACATCTCCCACGATTTTATCTAATCTGACCGTATATTTCGTCTAGTTTTCCTCTCTTCGTTCATCTAAATGTTCAACTTTATTAGGTGGATCCATCTTAATTTATTTCACATTTCGTCATTTGTAAGTCAGTCACATATGGGAAACTCTATTTTCAATTCTACCACATATAATGCTCCACTCGAGACCTTGCAATATTAAATTAACCACGAGGAAAACACTTCTTGACACATAATACTACTTTCTTGTAATGAATTATGTCACAAAACTATAAAAAATCATACCTTAGGTTGTAAATGACGTTTTAAGCTGAAAATAATTGTTCGCGCAATATTGATAGGGAATGGGTA
Organism: Halesus radiatus; assembly: GCA_022606495.2. Classification (NCBI taxonomy): domain Eukaryota; kingdom Metazoa; phylum Arthropoda; class Insecta; order Trichoptera; family Limnephilidae; genus Halesus; species Halesus radiatus. The sequence continues at coordinate 26,463 of JAHDVE020002494.1, read as the reverse complement.
TATGTTTAGGTACTTACCCAGTAACGATAGATAATAAACCTCTCCATTAAATCTCTTCCTACCTACCTAACCTATCGTTCGAAATGTTACCTGCCGGAATTGTTACAAGAATATGGAGGTATTTCTATGATTCCTCCAAATCAGCAGTTTGAAATAATATCTTGCCTAGAAGGGATGTGCAATAAAGGAGACTGGGGCCAAATGTAATGAGGTAAAATGAATATTTATTGTCATTGCGCCAAATCTATCTGAATAGTTAGCAACGACGCTGTAATCTGTGTGAGTTCCTTTCACCATCAACCAAATCTACCCTTTTCCAATTTGGCGTTTTTATCATATGTTCCACAAGCTCAATTTTTACACATTGAGGCATCCTGTTCATTGGGTTAAACAGGTGCAGAATTCATTCCATTTATATAATTATCGATACTACTCACATAATTTTAGGACTAGTTCTTTTAATATAATTATCGTAGGGTTTATACCCGACTTCGCCCGCAAACGGCATGAAATAAAATATTCAAATGAATATTTCTTTATTTGGAGATGGTTACTTTCGCTGTCAAATCAATTATGGCACCCCAATCAAGAATTCACAACTTCAGAACTTTATTCCAAATCCCGAGTAAGGCTGGGTACATATCAGCTAGTTATTTCATAAAATTGTATGGTATACTTGAAGGATGCTTCACAGTGTATACTCTTACGGCCGTTCTTCTCAACCTTACTGAGCAACGAAATTCTCAGTCAAACTTGCGATTATGTTAAGTTATCGATTTCTGTGGATTAAAGTTCTCCTCAGTAAAATAATAGTTATACAAAGTGTCAACAGAGTGTCAAATGACAGTGTAAACGTCAAATGTCGTAGATATCTATGGTCAAACGTCATTTGTTTCGCGAACTATTTTTTGTATCTATTGTGTATTGACAATTTTGAATATGGAGAGCGAAAAATGAAGATATTTTTAATGTAATACCAATAGCGGGTATGGACAGCGAATATGAAGACAGCGACGATGAAAATATTATTGACACTTATTGATTGAAAATTGAAAGAACGAACGAAAGACAAACGTCAAAAAAGTCTACTTCCGTTTTCGCGGCATTTTAGTAAAAGTCAAGCTAACACTTTATTTTTAACATATACTTTTTAAATATAAAATGTTGGTGTTTGTATTACAATATTTAAGACAAATAATACGTATTCATAATAAATAGAAAATTAACTCGTATATGTTAATTTAACATTGAAAGTTTTTACTTTGATGTCATTTTATTGACTATGAACGTGTGGGGGTACAATTATATTTTCCATAGAAGTGGGCGAGTCCTTCATAGACAATTTAGGAAGTTCAAAGATAAAAAATGTTTGGAGACAGTCAAATAGAGCGAATACTTAACAAAACACTTGGCTGATCGCTGGCTGAGATTGATCACTCGAAAAGTTGGAGAGAACGGCTGTTAGTATCACCCAAGTGACAGACCAACATTCGGAATCAAAACGTTGTTTGAAATGACTTTAGCCGTATTTTTTGATCAGATGTGATTAGCCAAGTAATTCTCAATCGTCCTCATTTCCATTTCATTACCTTGGCCAATACCATCAGCGTTACAACATATCCCAAACGGAAATGCCTTCTTTTATGTGAATACCGCACAAGAGTCCCAACTGCTCCCAACCGTCTGGGGACAGTTAGACTATGGCATACCTAATAGGAGGGGAAGGAGAAGGGGAAGAGGAAAGTGGGGAAATACCTGGCTATTCAGATTGGGTCACCAAAAACGGCTAAAAGCTATTTCAAGCAACGTTTCAATTCTGAATGGTGGTCTTTCACCAGGGCGACACTGACAGTATCTACAACTCTAGAACGTGCTGCAAATATACTATATATTATTTTTAAATGAATTAATTATGAAACAGCACAAATTAATTAAATAAAATTTACTTGCGCACGCCGGGATTTGAACCCGCAACCTTCGGATTCGTATTCGAGAGCCTTACCCCTCGACCATTGAGGCCTTAGACTGGCTTTAGATAGAATGGACCAGTTGTAATTTTTAATCACCAAAAAAAAACCTTTTTACAACGTCATTAAATCGTTGTTTATAAAAACGTATTACGTAATTAATTTTAATGAAGAAAAAATCAAGTAATAAAGTATAAAATCAACTTTCTATGTTAAATAACAACGTGGTTTTATTTTAATATAAACAAAGTTAACGGAACGTGAAACACGAAGCCTAGTTATCACATTTTCCTCGGCGGTCGTGTTCTGATTATGGTGTTTTTATTACCATAAAGGTCGATGCTACATAAAACAATATTTGTTCTAAATGAGGTAGCCCACACGGGCCTGTGTGAAGTGTATTTTTTTCATATTTCGTTTGTTATCTTCACTGAGCTACCGTTGAGCCGTTATCTAGATGTAATTATCATTGACATCACCCGCTGCGGCCTTATCGTCTCCTGGTAATAAATTTAATTTTCGAGTATATTGATAATCAGAGAGCCGCATATGAGAAGATAATAATAATAATATTTCTACGGTTATCTCTTTCTTTTCTGTGTCTTTTCGGTTTCATCTTTCATTTTAACGGCTGTTCTTCCCAACTTTTCGAATGATCAATCTGAAGCACCGATCAGCCTAGTTTTTTGTTTGGCATTCGCACTCTTTGCTTATTAATCAGTATTTTTTATCCTAAATTGTCTATAGAGTTGCCCGCTCACTTTCATACCCAATAAAATAGTGCCCGCCCTCTTTTAAGACATCAAAATGTCAACAAAGTAAAAACTTTCATTTTAAAATTAATAAAAAGATGAGTATAATTGAATTTATCATGAATATATAATTTGTTTTAAAAACTGATACATAAACCAACATTTTATACTTCACAAAGTATGCTAAAGAAATATATTTATAATAATGTCTTAGCTTGACTTTTCGCTCATTTGACATTTGATGTTTCAACTCCGTGAAAAAACAAGACAAAACGTAGCCTATAATTAGGAAAAATAGGTTAGGTTCCCTTCAGTTTTATTTAAAACATACAAAAAACATGTTTTGACATTCGTAAACGGAAATAAATATTTTTCATTCAATATTTTATTCACGTAAAACTGATCGCAAACCAATAATGACATTTGACATTTCGGTGACATTTGTTGACCCTGTTGACAATTTTTAGAACTAGTCCTCCTTCGAGGGGAACTTAATCTACAAAAATTGATACCCTAAAGTGATCGTAAATTTGATCGAAAATTTCATTGGGAAGAGCGTATTTGTGCATAAGGGTTGGTGAATATTATGTTCAATATTTAAATATATGTATAACAATGAGATTTACATAAGCTTCAATAAGTGATAAATAAAATAAAATAATAATATTAATACCAGATTTGTAGAAAAAGTCAACATACAAATTAAAACCCGATAGGTGTATCCGAGACACTATCTAAAAGTTTAAAATAAATTCGGGTAGAATCTTGGAGTCACGATAAAAAAATTAGCAGCCAAAATATATGTGAATTAATTGAAAATAATATTAACAGTTCGCAAGAAATCGATTGAGATAGCCGTAGCTCAACGGATTGAGGTAGCCGTAGTTCAGTGGATTAGAGCGCAGGGTCCGGGAAAGATTGTGCGGTACTGGGTTCGAGTCCATGTTGCTACCGTTATCTTTAGCGTCTTGTTGGTTTCATGTTTCATTCTGAGACTTGTTATCTTCCATGATTAAAAAATATATATTACGTTGAGGTATATAAGCATCAATAAGTTATTCCAAAAAAATTAAAAAGAATAATTCTGTTTACTTGTAGTAATAATTTTTATTTTTTAATTTATTTTATTGGGGGAAAAAAATCAGTATATTAGTTTCTGTGATAAACTATTTAGAGAGCTTAAATTGTCTTATTCATTATTTCATCTAATTTGTACACTGTGTAATTACCATGAGACGAGTGTAGTGCATAAGTATGTATGAATATGTGAGTGTGTTTGTAGGTGTGAGAAGTGGCGTCATATAATAGAAGTGAAGCGATGTGTATGCGCATTGAGCAGTTTATATCATTGACACGTTGCTCATTTTAAATGTGTACAGTGATAGAGTTTAGGCAAATATTATTTCAAGTATGAAGAGCACGATGCATATATTTTATAACCATGTTTGCGGAATAGTACTGAATGGCGGGGAACGCCTCAAAAATATGGTAAAATTAGTTAGGAACTAAAGATTGGAACAGTCGATATAATTATTTAAACTTCTATGTATGTAGGCAAGCTAAATCAGCTAACGTTTGTCTTTGTTGGAAAGATTAAAATGTTCATTGACAGCTGTTATTGTTGAGTTTGTAGGTGAGATAACTTTACAAATTTATTTTCAAATGCTTTCTATACTCTTGATGTACAATTTATACTCCCTGCTTACTCCCGTATCACTATTATAATAATATCTTTATCATAAAATATAAATGTACACGAGGTTATTCTGCACTCGGAGCGTAATCATGACACTTAATGTACATCTGAATTAGTAAGTGTACAGGCCCATGCAGTATGTATGGAAGAGCCATTTCTTTGGATGATAATGATATTGATAGGCAAAGACGAGCTCTCAGCGTAAAATAGAACATGCTCAGTAGAAGATTTCGCCTTTGTAGTACCGCTGAGAAAGGGACTCTCTTCATTGCCTTCTGCGCAACGTTGTACACGAGCGAAATTTGGCCAAACTATAAAAATCAAGGAGGGGCAATTTTCTGGTTTTGCAGCCCTTATAAGATCAAGGGTGACTGAAATGAGGAAACTAATAAACAGCTCCAGGAATATCCTCATCATGTAGCCCCCCTCAGTCCGGCCTCCAGCATCGACGCATACTGGAGAACGATATTGGCCCTTTATAATTTAAATGCCGCAGCACCTTAACGGCTTTATTTTCATGTACTTATTTTCTAATTTTTTTATATTCATTTTTGTTTTATATGTGACTTATCATTCACGTACTATCTTATTATTATTTTATTTTTTAAACTTTTGTACATATATTGTTTATTTTTTATAACTTTTGCATGTATATTTTGTATGGAATGTGTGGGGCTGCACTAACCTCCCCAAATACCGGAATAAATATTATTATTTATTATTATTATTAATATATTTTTTGCATTTTTCAGTAACTTGTTGTGTTCAGTGGCTTAGTTATCATCGAGTTTTTGGGTCTCACCCAGGCGTCGTGGGTTCAATTCCTCGGGTGGCTAAGTCCTCCATTACGACACAAGCAAAATCTTCCGCTTACTCTTATGGTAGTAGGAGATTTTCAAATTTTGTCAGGTTATTCGTAACCAGGGAATATTTGTCTTCCGTTTAAAAAGAGAAAAAAGGTAAATCATCTGCGTAGCTAATATTATTAATACATTGTCGGAATACTCCAAATGTTTATTTACTTACCTTTCTATCAACATCATGCATCTGCTTTTAAGACACCTCAAATAATATAATAGTCAAATTGTATGAACTACTGTGGTTTCCTACCGTTCCCCTCAAGTTTCTTACGCTGTAAGCTGCGGTCTTTGTTTCTGCGTTATCTAATCTATTCCAACTAAGCCTCCCAACACTCCTTCATTGTATGCTTATATTATAGAGAAACCCTTTCGAAGATTGGCTTTCTTTGGTTTTTGCCGCGCGTGTCCTGCTCTCCGAAGCCGTCCCATTTCTACAATCCCCATTTAAATTAATTGAAAAAACACAAGGTTTTTTTACTCCCTTCTTTGCTTAATTATTAAAATTTTAATTCAATTAGAAAAAATATAATCTAGGTTATCTATGTTATGAAAGAAGTGATTTTTACTGACGGTCTACCATTATTCATAAACTTCAAAGCAGTCCAGGCATTTTTTCACATTCTGTCTGGGAATTGTACAGAATGCAAGCGATTCCGTATGCAGGGTATTGAAAACGGTTAACTTCTCAACTGTTAATGTACCCAAGCTATAAACCTAACGTAAAATTAAGATAAAATACAATAATGATAGTAACAGCTTAATAAACACAGAAAAGACAGATAACATAATGACTAGATAGCATTCGATGACGTACATAATGCCTAGGTTCCCGTTCCATACCTATTTAGTTCAATAAATATTCTCTTTAAACTATTCATCATTTTTTTCCATGATGAATAGTTTAAAGAGATCATTTTTCATCTCTTAAGTTTCCTAGACCCCGGAGTGTTCCTCAGGGTCTCCTAATTGGACTTGATTTAAAAATAACCCTCTTGAAAGTAAATTTATTTCCTGTGATATTGATGATCTTCCATTAACGAATCCGACTGTATAAGTCTCAAATAAATATACGACCGATGCGCAATAAACACGAAATCAGTAACTGTCAGCATTTTGATATGTTTATTTTGAAAAATACTCTAGAGAAATATTCTGTTTTCATTGAGATTCATCACATTATAATTCCATCGCTTAATATAAACAGAGGCAGTTTTTGCGGAGCTTGGTAATGGCTTTAAATAAAATTTCTTCGCTTTTTTATAAGATGAAAAATCTGCCAAATAAATCAGATGGTTGTAAAATCACAACTACGCAATAACTCGTATTAGCGAAAATTACATCAGAGTAATTTATGATGACAAGTAATTATTTTCATAAAAACGTGAAAAAAAACGTGTTTTTCTTGATTTCTTCATATCAATAAATGTAATTTAAACGACTATTGTTCGAATGTTTTGATATTGATAGCAATTCTGTTTACGGTCTGTGATGATTGTTGATTTGTTTGTGCTAGCGGCATAAGGCAAAAAATCTGTTTTGAATGGTATAATGGCGTCATGCATTTTAGAGGCATTAAATCTTTTGAAGACTTTCTTGGTCAACGTAACTGTTTGGTAGAAGCATTACTTCCACCATGAGCTATGGAACTTTGAAAAAATAGTCATTTTTTACAAAAGAACAACCAGAAAAAGTTTTGCAATCATATTACGGTTATATAATTATCGTACTTCGCCCTCCTGCAACTACATGAGTGGAAAAAAGTGGGTGGTTTGAGTGAAGCACTAGGTTTTTCATAGTATACCTTTTAAAGAATATCCATTCAAATTGGAAGAACTCAAATTAACTAGGTTACAATAATAAATTAGCATTAGAAATAATGATACTTCATTTAGAAACTTTCTTTGCTTGAGTTTTACAACAAAATAACTAAATATAGGTTTTTAAGTACTCTAAACACGCTTCGTACTTTCAAATTGTAGTACACAAATAAATATTTTGATTCATGTTTGTATATGTACCTGAGTGTCCGAAAAGAAAAAAAAAACAGCGAAGATTCAAAGTTCAAAATGCGATCTTAAAAGTTCAAAGTTAAGAGCTTAGAGCTTAAAGTTCAAACATACGATTGCCTTATTTTGACATATAGCAGTGTAGTTGAATTTTAAAAATTTGTTGTGTTAGTAGTTGTCAACTATAAAAAAAGGATTAATTAATTAATAAAAGCACAACCTTCCTTCATTCTCAATCAATGTTTAGATAGAAGAGGATGTATCTACCACCTAAAACTGCGGCAAATACCTATACAAAAAAAAACTTCTAGTCGCGTAGGGGGAAAACGTAAAAGAAATATAATGGTTAAACAGGTCGAATGAAATTACGATATACATATATTTTCATTTTTACCACTTTGAATAAAAAATCACCAGCCGCCAATGGAAAGGATTTTTTTGTCCCATAAGCAATTTTGCAGGAAAAAGAATTGAATGTGTAGGTACTTAAGAAATCCCCTTTTCAAATTTATTTCAATTCCGCATTTTTCTTGAATTTAAAATTCATCTGTTCCTTGGATTTCATATTTTTCCTTCGCAAGCAAAATAATAATCATCCGTCTTCTTTATTCAACTTTTCAGGCACCGAACTGTTTTATATCAATATTGAGAAAACCCTTATCATGAATAAGTATTTCAAAAACTCTCATTTTTTCTTGATTACTCTTCTTTTTTTAATACACAAGTTGAATTGTGAGTTTCAGGTACAAAAAAAATGAACGGTTTTTGTTAAAAAAATATTAGATATTAATAAATTACAAAAACGAAAAGAAAAAAAAAAGAAAAATGATTCTTAACGTAGTTATTGTATGTGTTGAGTAATTTAATAGGACCATCAACCAAACATGTGAATATGGCCAAGTAAATATTGTAAAAGCGCTGCAAAAGCTCAGGAGCCCAAATATTGTTTTTTTTAAAGCTCCGTATTCTGAATATCAATTTAAGTTTTTATGCCCTGAAATATATCATTTTAAATTAAAACATTAACTTTGTTTATATCACTTATAATGTACTTTTGCCGACCGGATTTCAATATCGGGTTTGAATACATGTTTTTTTTTAAGATAATCTCTGGTTGAAAAATTAATTATAGGAAAAAATCTTGATAGAAAAAAAATCGCAAAGTATGCTCCGAAAAATATTAATATCACATTTGGTTCTTTTATTTAATTAATTATAATAATATATATGATTTTTGCTCTATCCTAAATGTTGTGTTTTATTAAATAACTAGGTGATGTGTACCTGCCCTTGATCGGGTACAATAATTGATTTGACTATCCCCAAATAAAGAAACATTCATTTGAATATCTTATTTCATTCCAAACATTTATTTTTTCAAAATATATCTAAATCATAAAGTTCTTAAGGTACCTACTCGTGTTTTCCATTTTGAAAATATCTTACCTAAAAAACCTTCTTATTTTGAATATGCAATCTGTGGCTAACCAGAGTGTTATATCTATGGGGTAACCCAAATAAAACAGCGGCTTCAATGTTTTTCATACTAATTTTAAAACTTTATAGCAACAGTTTTATATATTGAATTTCATTCAAATTTCTTTCTAAACCTCTCCGGCACTAATAAGAAAAAAAATTGGTATTTTCAGCGAAACCGGTTAAGTAAGCTTTGAGAAAATTGAGGACAAACTAACAAACAAACAAATAAACTTAGATTGATTTTTATGTATATAGATTTCAAAAACAATCACTTAAGACTTTTTCATTATTTATATTAGCGCGCTCCCTCTCTCTTCCTTATTGACATATCTCGAATAATATAAACATGATCAGTTTCTACTCAGGGAATTTTGCTGGTCTTTAACAGAATGTTATCCATCGATAATATTTATGATGTCGTGCGAAATAGGAAATAATAGAAATCACAGAGACATTGTACTCCTTACATATTCATAAATAGTAATACAAATATGGCTAAAATCTACACTAGGAAGATACTGCCAAGTCAGTTCCTGAACATTATTTTGAGAGAGCATATTTAAGTCATATTAATAGAAATAATTAATATGATAAACATATTAAGGGGAACGACCGCGGTGCCTTTTTCATACAAAACTGAATTTTGGATCGGAACGATCTATTTTTTTTTAGTTTTTTTTATTTAAAGGTTTAGTAAATATCTAGTACGGAATTTAATTTATTTTTGTTTTAATTTTTTAAATATGCGCCATATAAAGTCCAGGATAGACCGTGGATTTGTGGGTTCGAATCTCAACTGCTACCGTCACCTTTTTCTTCACTGTGTCTATTCTGTTTCGTGTTTCGATTTGGGAGTTTTTAATGTTATCTTCAATTATTAAGAAAATATTATATTTTAAAATGATGATACGGAGCTTTTGTGTATTAAAAATTTCGTTTCTACCTTTAGAAATTCGAGTGAAAATGATTTAAAATGTAGGTATCCCAGCTCGGGGGAGTACTTACGAGATTGGACTCAGAGTCTAGGGGTATAAGTCAAGTATTTTGTGCTGTCCGCTGCTCAAAGGAATGAAAATCTGGTCTAAAGTTAAGAGGTTGGCAAACGCATCTTAAAATGTACTCATCTTAAATGTGGGAAAACCATATTTTGATCGCAATACGGTTCAATAAAAATGTATTTTTTTCTAAAAAAAAGTCATAAATACTAAAAATCTGTAATGCAAAGTTGAAATTACCCGAAAAGCATCTCAGTGAAGAGTGAATACGCCGTACATCTAAGTCTGGTATGTATCCATGGAAACCATGCGCAAAAAAAACAAACAATAATGTGGATATCTTCTACTTTTTTTAAATTAAAATTAAAATTATTTATATTTAAAGAGTTAATAACGACCGTAAAATTAGTTTTTCGATATCTACAAAAATGACAAAGTTATGAGCTTTCAAAGTGAACTTGGTTAAAACATCCCTCGTCACATCTTGAGATACAATTTAGCAAAATTCATAATTCGAATGGCAGTAGAGCATACTGCCGCAACAGTCATTTTATGTACCGTGACGTTACACGTTTATCGGCCGGCTGGCAAGATTCTCCTAAAATATCAATATTTGTCGGCTATCTTTGGTATATTCCATAATTTCACAAAATTCCGCCCGCAGTATTCTCTAATTAAGGGTTAAGGGGGAGAGGGATGTCGGAAAGGAATAATTTATTATTTCGATATATTGATAGTATTATTACGCAACACGATAAACATAATATTTTTAAATAGGAAAAATATTTATTTAATATTTTATAAATTTACATAGGCTTAGCATTTATCAAAATCTAATCAGAATATTTTTTTTCTGACCGTCCTATTGTATGTTTTACAAAATATTTAAAATATGAATATTATTTTTAAAGTGGAGAAACATATTTTAAATCATTTCTCGTCACGTTTTTGTAAACAAAAAAAATATATATATAAATTTAATATTATTGGCAGCTATCTTTCTAATGATAACAAAGTTTATAAGTTCTTTGCTGCCAATAATATGTGATAAAAAATGGAGAATAATATTGTTCAATATTTAATTTGAGATATGATATCGATGAAGATGACATAAATTGAACCGGTCCCATTAGTTAAGTTGGTTAAGCGGTTGCTCCGGATAGGCACAGGTCCTGGATTCGAGTCCCAAATGCGACTGAAATCTTTTTATTTTCTGTCGTTTTTTTTCCGTTTTCATGTTTATTTAGGTTATGTTAATATTAATGATTAAATATAAAAATGAGGTTTTTAAAACTCAATAAAAATAATTAATAATTAAAAATTGAACATACATAATTTTTACACTTTTCTCTAAATATACTAAATCTAGGTAAAAACAAAATTCACTGAGAATTAAGAAATACATTTAAATGCCTATGTCAGTGTTACTATATATAATACATTGTATTTTTATAAGTTTCTATAAAGAGTTTTAAATTTACAAGTTTTTATAAGTAGTTTTTTTTAAAATTTAATCAACGATTTATCGATAGATGTTTCAATAAATCAATTTAACAAATTAATTGAATGATTTCATGTGTAATGTCAACACACAAAGTGATTGCTTACTCTCCATGAAAAAAGAGCTTACTTGTATAGAAAACTTTTACGTTCAAAGAAAAAATAATCCTTTCCGTCGGGAGTTACTTACTTGGTCGAAGCAAATAAATATATATTTAAAAGTTCCATCTGTTGGTCAGTTGAGCAGTATGTGGTCACCCCGAGATTAATAGGATCCAGGGGAGGGTTGTTGATTTGCTTAGTCCGCCCAAAGAGGGGTTTTAAACGAAAAAAAATATAGCGGAGATCCGAACCCGTTTCTGGGGCATAAATCTTAAGGTACGATTTACAGCCCGCTGAAAGAGTTCGGACTTTGGTTTTCAGTCCTGAAACTCGGTTATAATCAAAACCACATAAAACCAGGTCAGGACACTGAATCAAACCGGCCTCTTATTTCTATCAGATTCCCTCATTTTTTGTTGTGACCTACCGAAGTTTCGGCCAGTTTCGGTCAATAAACGAGTTTCGGCTGCGGTTTCAGTTTCGGCCAAAAATTAGACGAAACTTCAAGTCAGCTATTATGATATAATAACTTAAATATTAATGAAAAAATAAGCTGGTATATGGAAGTTGTCTTAAAGCTCAAAATTTAATCAGTATCTTTGAAATATTATTTATTTTTGTCAAAGTTTATCGTTTAAATAATAATTACTTATTGTTTTGCGATTGTCTTACATAAATACTATACTGATTTGTTTATTATAGTTTGAAGTTCTTGGATCTTTTGTATTTTTGCTATTCTTTTAAAGTTTAAGTAAATACCTGTAGTGTACATTAAAAAAAAACTGTCGCATAACAAGGAACTAAAAAGCTCTAAAAGTAAACCATTTTTCTAATTAAATTGATGTATTTAATTTCATTGTCCATTTTATTTAACACTATTTTTAATAATGGCCTCTGTGGTGGAGGATTAAGGCTTTCAACTATGGATCCGGAGGTTGCTGGTTCAAATCTCAGCATGCGCAAAGTAAATTATGTTCAATTATTTTGTGTTGTTTCACAAATAAATCATTTAAAATAATGTACATCATATTTGCGCACAGAGTGGAAGATACTTTAAGTATCGCCCTAGTAAAAGACCACTATTCAAAATTTGAAACGTTCATTGAAATGGTTTTTGGCCGTGTTTGGTAACCATTTCTGATTATATAGGTAGTTCCCCACCTCTCTCTTATCATTTTCTTCTCATCCCCCCTCCCTCCAGTCTCACTCCAGGCTCCAGATGGCTAGGAGTAGTTGGGACTCTTATGCGGTATTCACATAAACAAATTAATTTTAAAAAAAACGCCTGATTTCGGGATATGGGTATTTTTTAAACTTATTTAAATAAGTTTCTCTATCGGTTTCGGCTGAAAATCTAGTTAACATTAGTTAATTTCCATTATTTATTTATTTATTCATTGTTTAATATACGCCCTATATGGGCTTTTACATATAAAGTTAGTTATAATAAACAAGTGCAAAACATATCATAGTAGGTTCAAAAATAATATAACGAACAAATACAAGAATAACATAGTGTAAGTACCATTTTAAGTAATAAGTTCAGAGGCCAAAAATCAAAACATACCTCATGTTACTGTTACTGTTACTTATACTCTAGACACATAGATTAATAATTATTGAGGATGTATGCAGTAGTCGTTTGTTTGTATTTGTATTTCGAGCAGTTGAAAATGTCTACTATATCTGAATATGTATTACCTACTGTGTGCAGTCGAGGTACCAATGAATATTTGAATGACTCGGTTCTTAAATTATTGTAACAATTAAATAAAATTTTAGATCGAGTAGTTCTAGTTGGAATATTAAACGAAATTAAGCTGACGATACCAGGGCTGTCTATAAAACCATTAACAATTTTGAAAATAAAAGTTAATTCAGAGACAATTGATCTGATAGTTTAAATAATTTTAGTTCTTTCATTAGGTAATTGTAATTTATAGTTTCAATGGGTAAACCGAGTTTATAGTTAACATATCTTAGAAATTTATGTTGAATTTTTCAATGGAGTCGGAATGAATTTTATAGTGAGGGGATCATATTATCACATATTATTACATATAAGGTTTGAAATTTTTGAAAGTGTGCCATATTATATAATATAAAAAAATTGACAATTTGTTTCAGCTGATAAACTACAAAAGTAGTCTAGCAGGTTATAAATGTTATTGAAAAAAATAGCATTAATATTTAGGTTAAAATTTAAATACATATAAGAATCTTACAGAAATAAGAGGCCGAATCGATTCAGTGCCCTGGCCTGGTTTGAAGTGGTTTGATATAATACACGATTACAGGCGTTCTTTCGGGCAAACTTTGTTGAGAGCTTACTGAAAAGAAGGATGGCACATTATAATGGTGCGTATGTGATATATTAAGTATTGTGAACCTCGCTTTGTGTCGTCGTTTTTTCTTCTTTTTTCACGTGCTTAAAGGTGTGTAATATATTAGGGTCATGTAATACACCTAAGATTCTGGTATTGTCATAATTGACAAGTGGCGAATGAACAACTTAAGATCTCGCCTTTTTCGAGTGTTAGCACATTGTTCAAATACTCGTATTTTTATTATTTTTTTATATGAATACCGCACAAGAGTCCCAACTGTTCCCAACCGTCTGGAGCCAGTGAGACTATGGAACCCCCAATTAATGAATGTTGTGAGGCTGAAGGTATCGGGGAGGGGAAGAAGAATGGGAAGAGGGAGGTGGTGAAATACCTGGCTATTCAGATCTGGTCACCAAACACGGCTAAAAGCCATTTTAAGCAATTTTTCAATTCTGAATGGTGGTCTTTCATCAGGGCGATACTGAGAGTATCGCCCTGATGATCTTCCCCTCTCGAAAGTGCGCAAATATACTGTACAATATTTTTTATTTAATTAATTGTGAAACAGCACAAACTAATTAAATAAAATTTACTTGCGCACGCCGGGATTTGAACCCGCGACATTCGAATTCGTAGTCGAGAGCCTTACCCCTCGACCATGGAAACCTGATTCTTAACCGATTTTGTAAATGCGCAAATCAATTTTAATTAATTAATTCTTGTTATTCCGTATTTAATTAATGTAAAATCATTTATGTTATTTTTGCGGCACGTTCTAGAGTGGTTGATACTTTCAGTATTGTCCTGGTGAACGACCTCCACTAAAAACATAACGTTAATTGAAATGTCTTTAGACGTGTTTGGTGATCAGATATTTCACACGTTATCATATAAAATAATGTATACTATCTTCGCGACACGTTTAAGAGTCATACTGTCACTACTGCCCCGATAAAAGAACACCATTGAGAATGCTTGTTGCTCGGAATGGCTTAAATCTGTTTGATGACCGGGGGGTCGAAGTCTGTATTTTTGCGTTAGCTAACGCAAGTTAATCGGCCATAATCAACACATTTTGACGTTCATAAACGCATCTTCGTCACTTGCGTTTGCGTCACGATGTTTTTTCTTAGCGTACACACACACTTTAGCTTGTTAGAGCGGTACTGACTACCAAACTGTCAAAATGTGTTAATTATGGGCCATTTAACTTGTTTACGATTTAAAAAATAGGTCCCAATAGTCAGAGAAATTATGTTACCGATTAAAAATACTTACATAGCATAATTTGCACAAATTTAATTCACTCAACGCCAGGTGTACTGCACTCTTCGGTAACTTTTGTTACTAGAGATAACCATTTTTTTTTATTTTATAGTGGAGACCTGTTTACTCCTCGACTTTGCCAGAAACTTAAATTATATCTATTCGTAATATTTTACTTATTAAAAATTGCCAAAAATATGGCAAAAGAGCGTCCTGTCCATTTTTATATAGATACATTGATATTTTACAGCCTCATAGTTCACTTTCAAAATATGGTTGAACATTAGTGCTGCATTTCACGTACTTAAACTGTATTTATTTTTATCGAAGGAAGCAATCACTTTGTGGCTTGACATTATAATATAAATGAAAAATGTTTTGTTTTGCGCTACGTTATTTTATTTATATATATTTCTGCATTCGACCGGTTTCGGTTGGACTCAACCTTCTTCAGGAATGTACAGGAATAAATAATTTTTTTATATGTTTTCTATATAATCAGTACAGATTTTATAAAGTAACGATTTTATGTGTTTTCAATATATTCAGTACAGATTATTTAAAGTAACGATTTTATGTGTTTTCAATATATTCAGTACAGATTTTATTAAATAAAATTTTTATGTGATTTCAATATATTCACTACAGATTTTTTTAAATAAAGTTTTTATATGATTTCAATATATTCAGTAAAGATTTTTTTAAATAAAGTTTTTATATGATTTCAATATATTCACTACAGATTTTTTTAAATAAACTTTTTATATGATTTCAATATATTCAGTACAATTTTTTTTAAATAAAGTTTTTATATGATTTCAATATATTCACTACAGATTTTCTCCTCTATACAGATAAATCAGGTTAAATAAATGCTTGCTTGTGGGTAAATCAAAAAAAAAACCTTTTTAACGCTTGACTTTTGGGTGCAAACAAACCCGTACGTGACACTAATCGCTGTCATTTCGATGTTGGTATCATCCTTTATGATCACGCTTTTGTTGAGGATTCGTTCAACATTCACTAGTATATATTGTCTATATCCACATCACATATTTTATAATTACTTTCCCCCTTCTCTGCATGACGTCATCCATTTTCCCATTCTTCATATAGTGATTGCAGATATTTTTTCCATGGATAATATTATTAACTAAATCCTGAATTCTTGAGAAAAAATAATAAACATCAACACAGATATTGTCACTCTACAATAAGAAGAAATGAAATAAGACTTCCCTATCGATAGAAAACAAAATCTCGTTATTTAGAGGCATGAAGATCTTCCAAGAAATACCGGCCATTATAAAATAATGTTTTGAAATTTAAGAAGGAAGTGACGAAATAAGTAAAGTGCAATTTTTAATGGAGCAATTTATAAAGTTTGATTTATGATTCTTAATTGTATATCGTGACTTAATTTTTTTAAATGTTTGTGTGTAGATATTATGTTCATATTAGAATACATGTAACCAATGTAAATGTGTTCTATTTTAAGTTAAATAAATAAATATTATGCTACACATATATGTTTTATTCTTTTATTTATTAACATACAAAATGAACATATAATGCAAATAATATAATACATTATATATTTTTAAATTTTACTACGCCAATGAACTGAACTGGCTTTTGAGTTTGGTGTTGGAGTTAAAAATTAAAAATAATAATAAATAGCTAAACGCAATAAACAGGGCTACATAAATATTTAATATTAAGTGCTGGAAATTAGGTAGCATTAATAAATTCAAACATGGCTAAAAATATCATTTATTAATTTTTCGATTTTAATTGATTTTATTTTGTTTTTTTTTTTACTTATTCGACAAGGCTATTATAATATTTAAAGAAAAATCTGTATTTAAACCGTCCATCATAGACCATGTATTGTCGATTGGAATGGTTAGCTTCGGATGGTTAAGAGGGCCAACAAAAAATATAATTAATTAAAGGTACTTTAATCATTGTAGAAAATAATATTAACATAACCTTAATGAAACAGGAAAACGGAAAAAAAGACAGAAAATAAAAAGATTTCATTTTATTTTCTACAATGATTAAATATTAAAAAGAGGTTTTTAAATTTCAATGAAAATAATTAATAATTAAAAATTAAAGTACTTTGTTTGCTGTTTTTAATATCAGTATGTAAAAATGTATATATTTAAAACAGTGGTGTAAACAAAATTCTTCTCACTTATTAAATTCATAATCACGCCAGAAAATAATTACACATCTATCGAAAATAAAATTCTTTATAAAACTTAAAACCCATTTAACATTTTAATTATACGGCAACACGTCCGATATAATAGCGAATTAATCAAATTATAAGGGCAATATTCGAATAAACCCACTATCTTAGGATAAACAACTTGAAGATAATGTTAACAAATGTCAATTGAAATATGAAACAGATAAAGATGAAGGAAACAAAAATTACAATGAAGTTTATAAACTTATTATCTGAGTTATTACAACAAAAATTGAATATTAGTCGTAGAATTGCATGAAAAGTCAATAGATATCACACATGAATAAAATCGGAATAGTTTATCCATGACACTGTCTAGATTGCAAATAAATCTGGGTAGAATCAATGGAGTCCATATTAAAAGTTAGCCCAAAAAATAAATGGTATTAATAGTTCTTAAATAAGTACGATATAGATCAAAATGACCGAAATCAATAAGGTGGTATTAGTTCAGTTGGATAAAAGCAGTGGTCCCGAATAGACTAAGAGGTCGTGGGTTCGAGTCTCAGATGCGACCGTTACCTTTTTATTTTGTGTGTCTTTTCTGTTTCATAGTTCATTTGAGATTTGTTAATATCATTTTCAACGATTAACTAACTATAAAATATTATCACTATAAAGATAGCTGCCAATAATATGGGATAAAAAAAATGGAGAATAATATTAGCAAATCTTGAATTTGAGATGTGATATCGATGAAGATGGCATAAATTGAACTGGTCTCATTAGCTTAGTTGGTTAAGCGATTGTCTCGGATAGGCAGAGGACTTGGGTTCGAGTCCCAGATGCAACTGAAATCTTTTTATTTTTTGTCATTTTTTTCCGTTTACATATTTCATTTGGGTTATGTTAATATTATTTTTTACAATGGTTAACCAGTTTGAAGCGAGCTGGCGAAACTCTTGGTGTTTACTAATATATTTAAATGTGCGCTCTTTAAAATGATTTATCTGTACCTACTTAGAGGACTAGATATTTCACTCGATTTTGTCTGAGATCAGTATTTTTCTTAAAAACATAATAAATTATTTTTTCATTTGTTCGTTAAAAAGGCACAACAATATATAAGTATATTTGCACAAAGATCCAGGGTAAACGTTGAAACACCGTACCTGTTGATTAAAAATTCTCCAACACCTTTCGAAGCGTAAATCAACAAATCAAAATTTAGTGTACACCTCACTACCATAAAATTAAGTTAACTACACTTCTCGAGTGAACAATAAAAGCACCACCTTGATAAGGTCCCTATCTACTGTTTAAAGGTTTACCCTTTACCGAAACTTTACCCAAGATAGTTGCTGAGAGATCATTACAATAATAACTGTTGGCAACTTCTTGAACCATCTCAATTCTAGCTTGAAAGTCAACCACGAACCCTCTGTTCACGTCAAACTAGTTTTGATTTACTTTACCCATCTCTCAACTATTAAATTGTCTGGCGAAATGAATTAGGCTCAGGGATGGAGAACCTACTTATTCAAGGGTATTTGAGCACCCTGTAATTTTTTCAAATAAACAACTACACATGTCAGAAAAATAAAATATAAGTTCAAAAATAATAATTTGATAGATCAATCAGCTAAAATTATCGTAAATAATTTGATAGATCAACCAGCTAAAATTATCGTAAATAATTTGATAGATCAACCAGCTAAAATTATCGTAAATAATTTGATAGATCAACCAGCTAAAATTATCGTAAATAATTTGATAGATCAACCAGCTAAAATTATCGTAAATAATTTGATAGATCAATCAGCTAAAATTATCGTAAATAATTTGATAGATCAACCAGCTAAAATTATCGTAAATAATTTGATAGATCAATCAGCTAAAATTATCGTAAATAATTTGATAGATCAACCAGCTAAAATTATCGTAAATAATTTGATAGATCAACCAGCTAAAATTATCGCAAATATGCGAAAAAGCAGATACCATTCAAAACATTTTTATTATTAAACCAAAGACAAACAGTCGCAGGTTACGAATAACCTGAAAATATTTTAATATCTCCTACTACCGTCACAGTAAGCGAAAGTGTTACTTTTGTAGCGATGGAGGACTTAGCCAGCTGAAGAATTGAACTCACGACGCTTGGGGGGGGATCCAAACGCGATGCCAACTCAGCCACTGTCCGGGGAAACGTAATATGATAACTTATCATGAGCATAAAACGAAAAGTTGCCTAGTCAAAGAGCTTTTTGTTGGCAGTTTGAGAATAAGGATTTTTTCATGGATATAGTAAGGATTTTTTTTATATTACATACATAAAAAAATATCTTAACCTCCAAAACTGTGAGTATGTATCTATGCAATTGAGTTTACTCTTAGTTTGCCAATGGACTAGTATTTTGATTAGGCCAGTTTTCGTTGTATGCTCACGACATATATGGCTGTTAAATCTCATATCATATTTTCCCCCTTGTCCTATCCGAGTCTAAGTTCCATCGCTTTCACAAGATGCCTCCAGGTATCGTTGTCGTGGAGGCCTATTCTAGTTCCTCATTTTCCTTACGCTTAAAGACTTCTGGCTTAAATGCAATTCTAATTACATGTCAATGACAATACATTTTTATAGGAGTTTTGGATTAATTATCACGGTAACATTATAAATTATAGGTGAATCACATAGGTAGTTTATTATCACTTACATTAAAAGTGTAGTTAATTATAATTTTGTAAAATTTCAATCATTTTTATGTAATATTTCGGGCTTTCGGCATTGCTACTCTACAAACATCGTATTTTCGTTAATTCAGTTAATTTAATGGCAATATTAAGCGACATTAAAATTTAAAGTCAATGCTTAAATAATATTGAGTTTTTGTTATTGTTAAACATACGAAAATATCGATATTTTTTTAAAATGTAGTTCTTTGAATGGTAGCTGTCATCCGAGAGAATCAGAACAGCAGTTAAGCAAGAAGTGTTTAAACCTAAGGAAAGGGATAAGGGATTATCCTTATGAATAAAAAGAATAAGACTCCTGGGTTAATTCAACATCATCCGTCCCAAACGCTCCTCGCACAGTCTTTGAAGCTGCTTTCCATAGCTCTGTCTTGGCAGCCAACTGAATCTCTTTAAAAAAACTTGTACCTAATACTATTTAATATAAGTATTAGTTTAATTGCTTTAGTACATTTGTGCGTACCATTAAAATATAACGTTATTTGACCGGTTTATTACGGAGTGGTCAAAATGTCGGGTTTGCAACCAGACATTCACTATCCCAGGAATGCTTTTTAAAATATTCAAATTTTGACAGCCGTTTTGGCTAACGGTAATAAATGTAAAAAATTAGGATAATAATATTAAAATTTTTTCTTTCCTTGGTATCTATCAAAAATACTGGTCAGAGATTAAATTTCAAAGCGTTCTTTCATGCCAATGTGTGTACTAATTTTTTGTATCAAATATGAGATATGTGGGACTGCACTAACCTCCCCACATACCGGAATAAATATTATTTATCATTATATGTGCTCTGATTGAATAAGTACATACTTACACCATATATATTTTTTTAAATTAATTAATTGTGAAACATCACAAATTAATTAAATAAAATTTACTTGCGCACGCCGGGATTTGAACCCGTGACCTTCGGATTCGTAGTCGAGGGCCTTACCTCTCGACCATGGAGGCCGTTAAAAAAGTTATATACAATAAAAATAAAACATTTTCATCTGACGTATTATACAATGAATTCAAGTTATTCAATATACGTAAACTATTTATTTTCAAAATCTATATGTCCATACAAATAAAAAATAAAATCAAAAATAATAAAAACCTGAGTAGTAAAACAGCTAATAGTGTGTTTCATTCAAATCAATCGTACACTAAATTAATGCAAATACACAGTTGTTTTAATGATCCTCGTACATTCAACCTTTTATTAAAATAAATTCAAATGCCAAATAAATTATCTTTCTACCTAAAATAATTAAAATTATAGCTGAATGACATAGATGATGAAACATTACTTCTGTAAAATCTTTTTTTTTATTTATTTCTGCTTACTTTAACTAAAACTTCAACATTTACTAATTATAAACAATAAATCTTGCTTACTTATACTATCACTCTAAAATTTCAATTACATAAAACGAAAAACTCTGATTTTAAAATTATTATTAAATTTCTAAATTTCTATTAAACATTTTGCTTTCTTGATGTAATTAAATGAAAGATTTTCTTGTTGTTGTTTAAAGCCATTTTATTTTAAAGTATTATCGACCGGTTTATATGTGTACGTTCCTGATGAATGTTGAGTTCAACCGAAACCGGTCGATAATGTAAAAATATAAATAAAATAAAGCGGTTTAAAACAAAAAAAAATTCTCTGATTTAAAATATCAAGTCAAGCCACAAAGTGATTGCTTTCTTCAATAAATAAAAATAATTAATATTCTAGTTCTCTTATTTACTTAAATTACTTAAATTATCCATACAAAGGCAGGGCCTATGTGGGTTCCCATTTCTTACGATTATAATTTTAATAATGCATGTAAAAAAATGTATATAATTTATGTTCTACTTAATTTTAAAAACCACTGAAAAAAAAAATTAAACAAAAACTATGAAGGTACATCATTTGAAAATGCATATCATTTCGTACTTAACTATTACTACAAGAGGACTTATTTTACTGAAAAAAATTATCAATGATCTCTCTTGTTTTCCCATTTCCCCCCTTTTTTTCAACTCATTAGCTCCTGTAGAGATATTTACCGGTTTACTTATGAGACTGTCTTAACCAAAAACGCTGAAATCAGTTCAAACGACTCGGAGTTCTGTGATTGTAGAGCCATGTTTAATTTTTTTATCAGCATGATGGATGCGTAAAATTAAAACACCATTACGTTTTGTAATTTTTATCACTTAATTTCTAGTTGACTTACCATTCAGGCAGACGCCTTCATAAAGATAAGTCCGTTTATTTATGTACGTTATTTTTAATTCGCACATGTGTCCGATAAATGTGTCGAGAAAATCATAAATTTCCCGGCGTTTCAGAACTACGAGAAATCACAGAGCCATTAGCCCAAACGCTCTGAATTGAGATGAATTGCAATCGTGTTTTAAAACATTAAATAACTTTGCGATGATTAACTGCTTCTAATGCTGGAAGGTTTGATATTTTTAATATTTTGTTTGTTTTTGTTTAGGAACTTGAATAATTTATTATACTTGAACCATATAATCCGCCAAGAATGTCTACGAAATAAAAGAGGGCACTGCAATCGTTTAAATGGTTTTACATCGCAACATCAATATGGTTGAATGAAAAACAATGTAAAAAAATCACTACAGTTAAAAAGATTATTTTTCAGATCAATATCAAATGGTATTCAGAAATTAGTGGCACGTCACGAAAGAAGATGAACCCACATCACATTCTTTAGTAATTTAATATTAAAACTTGTTATATTTTTTAACGCTTATCGAGATAGTTTGAACTTATGAGAGAAACCATTTATTAAACATTAAATAAAACCACGTAGAAGCGCGATCCCTTAGCATTAAAAATAAACCTTAAAAAAACGTTTTTTTTTATTTATTTTCCATGAAAAATTTTCTAATTTGGAAGTAAATCATACTACCTTAGATTTGAATTTATTGTAATTCTGTTCTAAAATCAGCATTGTCACAGTGATGAAAAAAAAAACAGTTCCGTTTTATTAAATTTAAAGATTTTTTTGATGTTATATGAATATGCAACTTGGCATAGTATTCCAGAAATTTATTTAAATGGTACTAAAATTATTCATTTCTATGGCAACATCAAGCTACTCATTTTATCTATGATGTGTATTTATGTTTCACATTCAAATTTCTTCACATTGAGTGTGAAATTTTCTTCTAACGATCAAAGGGAAAATAACTTAACTCTATTTTTTAACGTTGATTTTAATTTACAATTTTAATTTGTGAAACAGATTTTGTTTTATTTAGATTTGACAGCGAATAGATGCTTTATAACTACAAAAAATTACCTTGCAAAGCGTTAAATAATGAAAAAATCTGAAACATGACATTGTCTCAGAATTTGTTCTAGAACCATCTCCTTTCGGAATTCTACTAATTTCTGAACATCATGTGGTTAAAGAAAAAAAATTATGCTTTTTAAAACTTAAATTCATTTTTCCGCAAGCCATCTTGATATAGCCATTAAAATATTTTAATCGATCATAGTGTTCTCAATTTTTTTTTTATTAATGAATGGCAGACTGTATGTGGGTGTTTTTTTCTGTGAAGTCGTTTGTAGGTTAACACCAGTGGCCCTATTATGGATTAAGTAAGCACTGAGAGTAGCGGCCTCGATTTGTTTATGATTTTTTTAATGAATTATAGTAGTTATTTATGTAAATGTTTTCAATATTATTATTAAATTGAGATTGATTTTATTTTTTACTAAAGTACACAAAATGGGCATGACGCCCAAAACATAGATCAATGCTTCGAATATGTTTGAACTTACAGTAATAATTTTGTTTCTTTCTAAATAAAATATGGTATTTGAGCATTAAAGAAGATGAAATTTCTAGATGAAAATATGAAATAGGCGAATAAAAAGAAAATATAACCCGGATAGACCATGGGGTCCTGAGTTCGAGTCCCAATGGCTACCGTTATCTTTTTCTTCTCTGTGTAATTTTAATTTCATATTTCATTCTAAGTAATGTTTATATTATCTTGTATAATTAAAATTATATTACAATGAGCTTTATACGCTTCAATAAGTTTTTATTTCTTTTATATTTTTACATATTTTAAAATTATAAAATAATTTGCAAAATTACTGCCTCAACACAGGCTAGCCTAGTGAGGCGGGTCATGTGTAAATTTAAACTATAACTGTTATTATATTATTTTCTATTTTACTTTATAAACCACTGTACACTTATATTATTATATTATATATGTCTTTTAGTCATAGTTAAATTTAATTGCAATAAAGATATTATTATTGTTGTATTATTTAGAGAATTTTTTGTTTTTCTGTATTTGAATTATTAATTAAATATCAATTTTAATAAACGGATTGTAATCGAAGTGACAGTGCCAAGTTCCCACGAATTCAACAAGACTAAACCTGAAAATAACTCAGTTGTTGCGGAAGGCTTTGAAGTTCCAGAAAGGTTTTCCTTGTCCGCCGATTGGTCAACTTGGAAACATACAGTTTTCAGTTTTAAGCCGCCGAAACTTTCGGCGCTGGAACCTCCGACAAAGGTAAAGTTGTAAGTTTGGAGAATTAGGGTTGGTATTAGGCCGCGGGAGCTTTTCTAAATATCTGTTTACATTTTCTAACTGGATACTAACTAGATACAACGCATTTTGGGAAGGGTATTGTTAGAGATATGAAGGTTTGTAATAATTGTTCTGCATTGTTTTGAGAAGGTTATCTTCCAAATAAAACGATGTATATATATATTTTTTTTTAAATGAATAAGAGTTATTTTATAAGGTGACTTATACAAAATGGATCTTAATCATTTAATTGAAGATGATGCTACGAAGTGATTTTACTTAATAGAAGAAAATAATTATTTTGTTGAAACCACTATTTTTTAATAAATTAATATCAACATGTTTCGAAACCAATAGTTCCACGATATTCATACCATATGATGCTATCCTGATGCGGAAACCATATTAGTTTCGAAACATGTTAATACATAAATATGTTTTTAAGTTCCTAGTGGTTTAAACAAAATAATTCTTAACCATTTAATTGAAAATGATTCCACAAAGTGATTTTTCAATATTTAAAAAAAATACGATGTTTTTTCTTTTATATGATACTAAGCGTATTTTTTAAAAGTATTTATACAACGCATGTATCTATTTAGGTTTCGTCAAAATAAGCCAAAAATAATCAAAATGTGTTTGTTTGCATGAAGCGAACAGCAAATCCCAAACGATGATCTCTGGCAAGTTGAAATTTCACATGGCATTTACTGCATTAATCTTATACGACATTCAAGGTTAAAGCGTTAGTTATTAGTTCGCAAAGTCATTTTCAAGATTAAATATTTTCCTAATGACGGTCCATCATCTCCACCCACCACTGTGGGGTAATGGGATGATAGAAAATTATTTTAAAAAAGAATGGAAATTTATTGGCTTACACTATTTTCACCTCTTATCCATACAGCATCCTTAAAGATGATATAGGCCTTAAAAGAAATTATTTACTTCAGGGCCTCCTATGTAAAGTTACTGTGAAAAAAATACCTACCATTTATATAGTGAGTTTGTACTTTGAAAAAAAGTGACTATTTTTAACTTGATTTCTGTCAGGTTAAGCCAAATAAAACAATATTACAATCAAATTAATTGAATCGCCTCCAAAACCAATATAAACGAAAGAATGGACCTTCTAAATATCTTCAATCAATTGGGTAAGGAACCTTTTTTTCCTGAATTAAACATTATTGTGCTATCTGCATCAGTCAGGTTTAATTTTCAACCATCGATAAAGAATATACTACATGCACCATCCATTCATAAGCTCTGGGCTCACTGGAGACTTATTCGCAAACAGTACTAATATTGTCCAGCAAGAATTTCTATTGCTTTTCACACTGAAAATTTTATAATAAATACTCGAATGCGCGAGGATTTCGATGTATTACTAAAAACAGTATTTTTATAATAAATAAGAATAACTTATTTGTATTTACATATTAAATACAGTGGTTTTAAACCAAGTAATTATTATTAATTGTTTTAGTGTTTAATTCATAGAACTCTATTTTGACTTTTTTTTAAATTTAATATAAATCAAATTTAATGGTGTAATTATTAGGTTCTGCAAGTGTTTTAGTTTTAGTCACAAAAATAAAAAAAAAACTAAAATACTTGCAGAATTTAATAACATTATTAATTTTGATTAACAGTAAATTAAAAAAAAAATAAAAAAGTACTTATTATTAATTTAAAACCATGTTTTAATATATCAATATCTACATGTTTTAGAAGCAAATATTCCCTCTTCAGGATAAACAATATATTATAGACAAATAATAAGTAAATAGATAAACTGCAAACATAAACAAAAAATAGGTACAGCGCCCTTGAGGTGATTTTTCACAAAAACGGCGCTATACAAATCATCCAATTATTATTATTATTATTATTATTAGTAAGTAATTAATTGTAAATGTTAAAATATTTAAATAAAATAACGTAATATTATTTATCATTATAATTTATATTATAATAAATAATTCTTATTTATTAC